>MNCI01005178.1:39829-50063 GCA_015680685.1 Gnetum montanum | reverse complement strand
AACACTTTGGGTTTAGATGGGTTCAAACAACATGGAAATCAGAATGGTAGACAGCTAAATAGTGCAATTGGAAGATGAGTGCGCAGAGCTCTGAGTTGCAAGAGAAAATTTGAACATCTCCCCTAGTAGCAAATGATGAAAATGAATTTCAAGTACCATGGGGATCATGTATATAGGCTTGATATGACCCAACATTGGGTATGCAATGTCTCATTAGACCTGACATCAAGTACGTGATGTTGAGGTCCAAAAATTTTGATTATATGGGGCAGATGAACATGCAAACTAAAGCTCTGTGACTGGTTGGAAGGTTTGAAGTTAACTCCATCATTCTAGGGTAAGTAAAAAATTAATTTGAGGCATTGAAAGTATGAGAAGGTGAAGTCATCAATGTGAAAAGAATTAGAATGAGCAAGAAAAATGTGTTGAAATTGAGGTTTTGGGATAGATCAAGGACATGATAAGGGAAACAATAAAATGTAGCCATTGAGCGCTTGGAAGGTGAAAATGATGTGGTTGTGTTTAACAAGTACAAGTCACAAAAATGACACAAGTGGGTCCTCCCCAAAGCAAGCTATAGCTTATGATGCCCTTGTGTAACCACATTAATAATGTCCATGGGCACTAAAGGGGTTGAATGCAATGCATACTTTTGAAACAAAACACACATGTTAAAACCACCAAATTGAGATAATCACTCCATGTTACACAAAACCACAAGTTATGACCATACTAACAACGAGATGGGATGGACCATAGAAGGGATTGTAGAAATTGGGACATGAGGTGGCTTACTATGGTCATAATAAAATCTTGTGTGTTATTAATGGTTAAATAATCATGAGTCCTTCTTTCCAAGATTTGAACCAAGTCCACACCACTTTGTAATGACATCGCATCATGTCATCCTATCGATGGACAACCATAAGACTATTAGAGTCACGAGGAGTAACATCACTTGGCATTCTGTCCAAGGGAGGAGATTTGTTAGGGCACACATTTTTTTTTTTTTGAAATTTTGAGAAGTTGCCAACCTTCAAGCATGGGTATGTTTCTTTCTAGTGGGACTCGCAAAATTTTATTCAATGTTGTTTTAAGGTACTCGTACTTCCATTTTTCATTAGATCTACAAGGATATGATTACAACCTTAGCAACATTATAGAACATATAGAAGTGCCCAAAGAGAATCCACAAGTCCACTTGATGTCACACCCTTTAAATTCTACCTTGGTACTACACTCATCTATCAGGACAAAATGATTATGAAGTTATTTTTAGTTAGGATGATGAAAAATATTACTGTAGCAACCAAAAACATCGACGGCTGGAAAACACTGAGAGGTCATTGATCATGATAGTCTTAACCCTGGATCCGTTTGAGGGCCGTGTTGGATAAAATGGAATCGGGGCACCCTGAACAATCTGGTCAATTAGACAGGGACTTAGTTGGTGTTACTATAACTTTTTGCAAACGTATGATTTGAAAGCAAGACTTATAGCATAAAAATAGTAATCTTTAAATGCAAAAGGGCAGAAACCGATGTAGAATGTGATGACAAGCAGAAAAGCAAAGTAAAATGCAGTTAGGAAAATGCACCACTTCAAGATTATGACTTTGCTCTATCAAGGTGGATACAATTGGTTGTGCGATGCTGAGAAGCACAGAGATCCCAAAAGTAACCAAGACGTTCAAAGCAAGATAGCTGTATGCTTGAACGCGGACTCAAGAGTTAACAATGCAAAATGCTACAAAGATAATGGGAAAGAGCAAAGTAGAATGCCAAACAGGAGTGCTAACTATTCACAATGCCAAAGAAAATGTTTACAATTCTCAAGATTGCCAGTTTTCCAACTTGCAAAAATGCTAACTTGCCAAATTGCTAATTTCAAACAATTCTCTTTTGCTTGCTAGCCAACCAACTCACTAACTAACCAACCCCTTGAGCGTTACTCATCGAGGTATTTATAGGACCAAGAGCACACGAAAGATGCTGTTTGGATGCCATGTGTCCTGGGCCCATGTTGACGTGTCTATGCTACATGAGCATGCAGGGTTGATTGACAAGCTTACCATGCTATCATTATGCTGTCAGAACTTAGAGATGTATGCCAACGACGCAAATAGGTGAAGTGCATTGATGTAGCGTAGCTGCCTGCTATGCTATGCTAAGCTTTGTAGCGTAGCATGATGGTGTAGCATAGCAACTTTCTATGTCATACTATGCTTTAGAGTGTAGCATGATGGTGTAGCATAGCAACTTTCTATGTCGTACTATGCTTTAGAGTGTAGCATGTTTCCATAGCATAGCATCTTGCTACGATGTGCTCCACTATGTAGTGTAGCATAGCGTAGCCACCAGTTTGAGGTAGAAACTTGCATCAAGGCTTGTTGCATGCGTTGGAAGCCTTTGAAGTGCTCTAACTGATTTTGCATATTTGCTACGCTGTGCTATGCTACGTAGCATAGCATAGCGTAGTAGTTGGCCTTAATCATGGAAATCCTGACAATCTGCAACCTTCGCTTTTTTGCAATGTGAAATTTGTGAACTTGTTGATCCTACACTTTGAGATGCCTTTTGTCACTCCCATAGAGTTTCTATGCTACACTACGCTATGTAGCGTAGCGTAGCGGCCAACATGGCCTGCTGTTCGCTAAATTTTCCACTTTCTGGTGGAAGGATCCATTACTGAAGGACTTGGAGTCGGGTGAGGGAACTGACTATCTGGCTTCTGCTACGTTGTGCTACGTTGCCTAGCATAGCATAGCATAGCACTTTGTTCTGCAACCATCTTCTGAAGCATGCTACGCTACATAGCGTAGCGTAGCGTAGCAAACTTCTTAACTAGAAAACTTGTTAAACTATTTTGCACATTTTAAGCACCGTCGATGATTTCATGCATCGTTTCTAAGTAGGCTGTCAGCTGGATGAACTACTCAGGTGGGCAGGCTAGAGGATCCGTTGAGCCTATTGACACTGGGAGTAGAAAACTTGCCAAATTAGATAGTTTGAATACCAGAGCACCCATCTCCTGATGAACTTTCATGACACTGCCTGAATTACAAGGACCCAGTGAAGCAAGAATGCCTTGCAATTTTAGGATGTTTCATTGGCCCCTCTTTGTCGACATCTGGAGGATGGACCCGAGAGATGCCGACAAAGAATACGAAATACCATAGAAGAAAAAATGTTAACATTTCTCTTTGGTGATCTCTAAGATTTTTCTTAGCTGTGCTTTGAGAGTGTTGCATTGGTTATGTGGGAAGAGGGAAGGGCTAAGTGGGGAGGGACGAGTTTCAGGAAAAGGGTAAAGATGAAACTTAGCAAGGTCCCTCGTCAGAGTGCTTGTGAGGGAGTTGTTTGCGTGGTCAACTTTTCTTTTGTTGACCTACCTTGGACCTCTCATTGGAATTCTTAGGGAGAGAGGATGTGTGAAATAACTTATGTGCCATTTTTATTTTTGTGCGTGATCTTTGCTCTCTTACGCTTTTGCCTTTTGCTATTTTGCCTTCTACATTCGCAAATAACCTTGTGTGTGCAGGATAGGTGTTTCTTCCCTAGGATGAGTTGTGTTACATCCAAGTGGGGCTTTAACCTACCTACATATGTTTTCCATGTAGTGAGTATTTGTTACGCGCGTCATGGAATTTGTGGCTGAGCATATGGGAGGGCTCGAAAGACGTTGAGAAAAGCTTGTGAAAGAGAGGAGAAAGTGGATCGTGAGTGTAAGGGGTGAGATAAGGAAAACAAAGAGGAGGAATGGGATGTGCACTTTAAAGTAGCTAAGCTAGTCAAGAAGAACGTCTTAGAATGATGTAGGATCTTGCTTCTATGGCGAAGCGCACCTCTGAGTGGTATCTCCCTTNGAGGTTGGCACTAAGGATTCTAGGAGTTGCTATGAACGTAGATGCTCAGGAATCCCTGCCGAAGGCATGCATTCTCAGTTCAACTATGGGATTGGCTAATTCATAGCTAAACATCGTTTGAGTTTAGGCATTGGCAGGGGGCTGGAGGGTAACAATATTGTGGCTAGGCCATAATACTGCAGGAACTCTAGCAGTAGGCACTGACCAAGGAACTACTACCAAGGTGATGGGCCATGGTGACAGTAGGTCTAGAGGGTCAGTCAGATTTCATACGGCATCTTCGGAGGATAAGCAAGATGCTAAGAGTAGTGATGTTGCATATGTTCTAGATTGTGTTTTCATCACATCGTGAACTACATTCTAGAACTACAATGTCCCACCCCATGTCTGCACTGTGCATGCTCGCTTGATGTATATTGGTGTAGATGCATGCTAAGGACGTGCTGTGAATCCATTTTAAGGTCCTGGTAGACCATGGTATGCTGGTTTAAGGTCACAATAGACCGATGTTGTGCTAGTTTTTCATCGTAGCGAATGGTGGATGAACTAGTTTAAGGTCCTAGCAAATAGTCCGTGCCATTTTAACATCGTAGCAAACTGTTTGTACAAGTTTATACTCACAGAAGACTGTCTGTGCTAGTTTTACATCATAGCAGACGAGCTTTGGTAGTTTAACATCATAGCATATGTCAGTGAAGCTATGCCAGTTTAACATCATAGCAAACTTTTACTTACCTTTTTCCAATTTTACGTTGTAGCAGACGTTGGCTTATTTGCTTCATGCATCTAGATGTAGTACGGCTTGAGGTATGAGTGATTCACTAGGTTTGCAAACTCATTGTTGTCAATGTATGCCAACTTGAAGGCCCCATTCCCAAAGGCTTTTGTGACCATGTATGGACCTTCCCCGTTGGCTAAGAATTTGTTCATATGCTCATAGACATCCTTGAGAATGAGGTCTTCCTTCTGTATTGGCCGTTGATGTGGATTTTCATGGTGTTTTTGCCGTTGCTTGTTCTGATAGTGCTCTATGTGACCTAGTGTTTGCACACACTCCTCCTCTATTAAGTTGAGATTGATGATCCGCGACTTGCTGTTCTGGGCTTCGCTTATGACATTGGATAGGATCATCCGGAGTGATGGTACCTATAACTCAAGAGGTAGCACTGCTTCAAATCCATAAACAAGACTAAAATGTGTCTTACCTATTGTAGTCCTACATGTCGTCCGATAAGCCCACAACACATAGAGGATTTGCTCATGCCATCACCTCTTGCTGTTGTCGAGCATCCTTTTCAGCAAGTTGATGATGGACTTATTTGTAGCCTCTGCTTGTTCGTTTGCCTATGGGTAATATGGTGAGGAGAATGACTGCCTGATGCCAAGATTGTTGCAAAAGGTTTAGGTTTCGCACTACTGAATTGTGGCCCGTTGTTGGTTACAATGGTCATCGGAAGTCCAAACCTTGTTACGATGTTATCCAAGATGAAGAGGAAAATCTACTGAGATGTAGTTTTCCTCAGGGGAATAGCTTCCACCCACTTGGTAAAATACTCTGTGGTTGTAATGATGAAGCTATGCCCTACGGAAGACTTAGGCATGATAGGTCCTATGAGGTCTAGTCACAATCGCTAGAAAGGCCATGTGATCTCCATCGGGTGCAGCTCTGTAGGTGAAACATGTATGAGATTTTCATATCTCTAGCACATATCACACATCTTGACTTTTGATAGGTAATCACACTCCATGTGAGGCCAATAGTACCCTAGGCGTTTGATTTTTGCAGCCATAGCCCTAAGTGCTATGTGTCCACCACATAATCCTTTCTGTACTTCATTGATAACCTTCTACGCTTGCCCCTCATTTATGCATGCTAGCAATATCCTGTCATAGGAGCGCTTGCACAGAGCATTGTCTCCCATAAGCACATATTGTCGAGCATGTTTACAGATTGCATCTCTCTGGGCAAATGTTAATCCACTTGGGGATTTGCCATGTTGCATATGGGCTTTAATGTTGGCATACCACTCTTGGGTATTTGCAGCGTTAACAGAGGCTACGTGTACTACCTCAGTGATAGGCTCAATGCACTCGATAATCAAGGTTGGCAAACTTGCAAACAACTATGATGGAATATTTAGTGCTAGGGTGGCTAAGGCATCTGCTACGATGTTCTCATTGCATGGCACGTGTTGCACATCCATAGTTGCAAATTGTCTAAGTAGGCTTTTTGCTAGGTCGCAGTAGGGTTACAAGTGTGTAGCTTTGTAGGCATAGACCTCGGTGATTTGATTCACAACTAGTTGTGAATATCCACAAATCACCAAGTGTTTTATGAATAGTGGTTGGGTAGCTGAGAGGCCTTTGAGTGGCCCCTCGTACTCTACCACGTTGTTTGTGCAGGGGAATGAGAAACGATAAGCAAAAGGATGAATTTCCCTAGAAGGGAACGTAATGATGGTATCTGCACTACCTCCTCACGCAGTCGAGGCATCATCAAAGTGTAAAGTAGCTTCAAGGTGAAATGGGATGGCGTTGATAGCGCTAACATGCTCGTTTGGAAATTCGGGATCTATGGTTGCCTGGTCATTGATGAGTGAGGCCATGAGTTGCATTGCTATGGCTTGGCCTTTCGTCGATGACTGGCTCACATAATGCAAATCAAATTTCATGGTTATTTCTTTCCATCGAGCTATCCTGCTACTTTCATACAGGTTGTTTGTGATAGCCCAAAGTATGTTGCTTTTGCAAATAATGTTAATTTTGCTGTGAAATAAATAATGCCTCCACTTTTTTAATGCAAATACTAAGGTAAGGAAATTTCTCTCCACCTAGTTGTACTTCGTTTCATATGCTATCAATGCATGACTCAGATAGTACACTGGTATCTCAGATCCGTTGTCCCATTTCTGACATAAGAATGATGTAATAGTGTTGGCACATTTAGCCATTTCATGGAACAGTAAAGGTGATAAAATACGAATGAGACATAGAAGATATTGAAATAAAAAAATATATGATGGTTGTGTCTTATTGATATTTTAATGCCAAAGGTTTCATGTGAAAATTTTTTGGGTGAAGATATAGTGTTTCAACTTTCAAATAATGATACCAAGTGAAGAAAAATGTATCATGCTCCTGTGTGAAGGGAAGATTGAAAAGAAATGGAAAAGCTTTATTGATTAAAAAGAGTCGACCCCATTCATGAATACATCAATAAGAAATTAAAATTAACCTTATGGGAGTCACCATTGTAAGATTTCAACAGACGTTTTTATGGTAAAGAGTAGTTCTAGCCACTGTACGTGTTGCCAAGGTAGTTCAAGGAAAAAACGAATGAAACTGCTATAGCTAAGATTGTGCCCCGCACAACGTGGCTTTGAGGATGGAGAATAGAGGATGGAGAACAGATCAATGAATTCATGGTCATTTTCTTTGATTAATTTTTCTTCTATTTAATGGCCCTTGGATGAAGTTGCAGACTACGTATTGTTCTATTTCACCTTCATTTTCTATGGTTAGAAATTCCACAATAGACATTCAAACATAGCCCAAGCGTCTCCTACTGCAACTAACAGAAAAACAATCCAGAATAATGCTCGCTCTTTCACAAGGAATCGCATTGGTACTGACGTAGGGAAGTGCTAAGGTTTATTGACCTGTAATGGCTTCTATTTTTACGCAAAATCGACTGTTTTCTTTGGCCCCAAATCAGCGGTGCCTTTGCTAGGCGCGTTGTGCTAGAACCTTACAGGGACATGGGTTCAAAGGCGGTGGAGGAAGGCCGCTTTCAAAATAGAAACAGTTTTAGTTTTAAAAAGTTTTCCATCAATATGCAACCGATCCACCCACCTTCAACGACGTTCACTGTGTTCTGCAATGCACACACTGTGTGGAGATTTTTCTGGTTGTTACAGGGCTGTTCTTAACCTACCATACCAGACGTCATTATTCACTGATGCTCAGATCTATGGCACGTTCGCCCTTGAATCTGCAATCAATGGTAGGAATTTGAAAGATGATCTGTAGGAACACAAAAAACGTAGGAAGCCCTAAGTGAATTTGGGGCAAAACAAAACAAATTCCAGGCAACTGAAACCCTATGTCTAGGGCCATATGTTTAATACATCATTTTTCGTCAAGATCTTTCTCCTCCGCTCTTTAGCAACCGAACACCACACGGCAACGATGCTGGATGCAGTGGCAAAGCCTTCTTCCATGGTGGTGGTTGATAATGATTTTTGGCAGGGGCAGGATATTTTGGAAGTGTTTGATGGCAGTTCCAAGCCTGGCACCTTCACATTCGGGCCTGATGTTTTGGATTTAAATTTTTTTTTTAGCCATTTTCATACGGGTGCAAGTGCACATAAGTTATTTATAAATTAACATAGATTAGGTACCATCAACATTTATACCAAGGTTGATATTATATTATCACCTTGTTCATAAAATTACTAAGGGCTTCAATAGTATGCTTAAAAATTTTAAACAAGTAAAAATGAAAAGCTGTTGGAGCTATAATTTTAAACAATTATATGGAACTATTGGAATTATTTTTCAAAAGCAATATTTAAATATCTCCTAACTTCCTAAGTTAATACTTCCTAAATTGTTGGGCAAGTTACTTGGGAGAGAAGTTAGGTAAGATATTTTTGAATATGTAACTACCTTTGAACCCTATAAAAAGGCTTCAAAGGGAAGACATGGGGGATATTGGAGGTCTCATACATCACACTTTTAAAAAAGAGATTTGATCCATCACACTTTGGGAAGGCTATTAGCTAGCACTTGGGCTCTCACTTGGAGACATACTTTGCATCTTTGGAGAAGAGCATTTTGTAAAGAAGAAAGTGTGAATGATTGCTTGTAAGATGGCTTGCTAGAATAAATATTTTAGCCTCTTTGTCATAGTCTTGTGAGTTATGTTTTATGTTTATTTTGTTTAAATTGTTTAGCTAGTGGTTTAGATAGTATCATCCTTGATAAGTAATTTTGAGATTTTTAGATTGCTCTTATCGTTCTTGTTGCCTGATAGGAAATTTTTGTTAAAATTTTGCCATAGAAGCGCTTGTGTTTAAAAGCCTAAAGAGCATTTTAGTAGTAAATATTGTTATTGTGCAACGTATAGGAACTGCTATTGAGATCGTTGTAAGAGAGCCTCTACTTGTAGTCATGTCGTTGAATTATTCAATAGTCAAGAGGGTTCAGAAAATCTTTGGTATTTTGATGGGACCAGAATAGCTTCTTTTTATCTTTAAAGTGAATCTCTATGGTATTTCAATCAGAAATTATCAAGTCTTTTGAAGGTTCTGTTGAATGCAATTGTTGACATTCATTATCTAGCCAAAAATGGAGTCTCGTACGTGGTAGTTTACGCAGCAATTTTTTGGTAGCATAGTAGGATTGTCTTGAAGAAATTGCTTATTTGAGCATTGGAAGTTTGAACAATTTGTAGTTATTGAATTTGGGATAGCTTTATTGCGAAGTGTTTACTCATGTCATTTTACCTTGTTTAAATATTTGAGATCTACGCAACTCTGCTTTCTTTTCTGTCTATTTCCATTGAATGTTGCTCTATTTCTAGTTTTCTTGTGGAACTATCTCTTTCTCTGGGGAAAATTAGAGGTAGATTCACAGAGTTGTGCTCAAATTTTTTTGCAAAATTTTATTTGTTACAAGTAGGTATTATAAGGACCGCATAGACTAGGTAATTGAACAAAATAGGAACTCTCAACAACTCATAGTACTTGGCAAAGTTGGATGAATCTCTTTAAGACAAGTCATTTGTAGTTTACACACAACGTAATTGTTTCATATTTCACAACCGCATGCCGCAACAGTACACACACATACTCACATTAACTACTGAGTTTATTTGAAGGTATCTGGGCCTTGGTGTTGCCAGAGACCAGCAGACACCTAAATCCTGTTCAAGGATACTCGTTGGCAATTGTGTCCCAAATGGTCGCTAACAGTTCTTTTGGCGCTTTAAGGAGGGTTGAAAATTCAGCCTCTAGGTTCATAAGCCTTATAATTATAGCACATCAACAATTCTTTGCTACTATAAAGGCTTAAGAAATTAGATACTATTTTCAGTTTATGACCAAGAAGATTGATAGTTTGGAAAGTTTAAAAGTTTCAAAAGATATTCTAGATTCTAAGACTAATTCTTCATCAAAAGAAGAATGAAAGAAAGATTTTGAGTTGAGAATAAGTAGTGGAGTGAAAACTAGAAGATCAAGAAGATCACCCATTATATCTGGTTTATCGATTCGTAAGAGAAGATCTAGAAAGTTTAAGAGTTCAATTATATAAAGGAATAAGATGGTAAATCCTTGCCAAGGAGTTACACCATTAGGATTTCAAAA
>MNCI01005178.1:8600-32103 GCA_015680685.1 Gnetum montanum | reverse complement strand
TTTTTGGTAGCATAGTAGGATTGTCTTGAAGAAATTGCTTATTTGAGCGTTGGAAGTTTGAACAATTCGTAGTTATTGAATTTGGGATAGCTTTATTGAGAAGTGTTTACCCGTTTCATTTTACCTTGTTTAAATATTTGAGGTCCACACAAATCTACTTTCTTTTCTGTCTATTTCCATTGAATCTTGCTCTATTTCTAGTTTTCTTGTGGAACTATCTCTTTCTCTGGGGAAAATTAGAGGTAGATTCGTAGAGTTGTGCTCAAATGTTTTTGCAAAATTTTATTTGTTACAAGTAGGTATTATAAGGACCGCATAGACTAGGTAATTGAAAAAAATAGGAACTCTCAACAACTCACAGTACTTGGCAAAGTTGGCTGAATCTCTTTAAGACAAGTCATTTGTAGTTTACACACAATGCAATCGTTTCATATTTCACAACCGCACGCCACAACAGCATACACACATACTCACATTACCTACTGAGTTTATTTGGAGGTGTCTGGGCCTTGGTGTTGCCAGAGACCAGCAAGCACCTAAATCCTATTTGAGGACACTCATTGGTGGTCACGTCCCAAACGGTTGCCAACCAATAGATGTGTTGGAGGTGGCAAGGTAGATGAAGGCTTATCCCTCTGTGGTGGGTAAATAGTTGGGAGGTGCAAAAGCTCTTTCTTCAAGCCATCGAAGGTTTGTTGGCACTGAGTTGTCCATTCGAAGTTAACCCCTTTCTTTAGAAGATGTTGCATGGAGTGTAACTTGTCAGTTAACTTTGCTATAAACCTTCGGATGAACTGTATCCTACCTTGCAACCCATGCAATTCTTTAAGGTTTGTAGGAGGTTCTAGGTTGAAAATAACCTTAACTTTATCAGGGTCCACCCGTATTCTAGCTTTCGATACTACAAACCCTAACATACGTTTGGTTCTCACCTCAAAGACACACTTCTTAGGATTGAGGCACAAATCGTGCATTTGACAACACTTGAGGACTACCCCTAGATCGCGTGGGTGATCAACAGCTTCTTTGGATTTAACCGCTATATCATCCATGTGGTCATTTAGCGTTTCTAAGATGTAGTCGCTAAAGATGTAAGTCATGGCTCGCTGGTAGGTTGCTCTGTATTTTTGAGCCCAAAAGGCATCATAGTGTAACAAAAGGTACCCCATGGGGTCATGAAGGTTGTTGTTAAATGATGCTCTAGGTTAATGCAAATTTGGTTGTAGCCAGAGAAACCATCCATGAAGGATAACAGAGCATGACCGGCCATAGTGTTAATGAGTTATCAATGCTCAGAAGTGGGAAATCATCTTTGATCATTTCCTTGTTCAGATCCTGGAAGTCTATATAGATTCGTATTCCTCCCGTTTTCTTAGAAACTAGAACGATGTTGGACACCCATTCTGAGTAATCAACTTCATGGATGAAACCAGCTTGGTATAGCTTGGTGATTTCATCCAGTATGGCTAGTGCGATCTCTGGTTTAACCTTACAAGCCTTCTACTTAACTGCTTTCATGCGCGGGTCTAAGACGATGTTATGCTATATCAACCTCGAATCTAAACCCGGCATGTCGTTGTATGACCATGCAAATACTTCAATGTTGTCTTGCAGAATTTTGGCTACATCTTCATGTGTCTATGAATCTAGGAGAGAACTAAGTTTTAACATTCTTACTTCCCCCCTAGATGTGGTCATAGGCGTCTCGATGAGAGGGTCCTTAGTTACATCCCTGACCTCCAAGTCTAGGGTTCGAACCAGATTTTCAAGCCAATTTGGGGATGTTTCTAAGGATGCCACGGTGCTAACTATGGGTTGATTCCCAGTCTATTAGATCTGGGTTCAGTTGTCTTGTGAGCTTGCCATGTGGACCTGCTAAAGCTAGAGGCAAAGAGAGGTCACGATGGATTTCCATTTTCACTCAACCTGCCAAAATGAAATGAGAGGTACTTGTTGGTAGTAATCATGTATAGTGAGAATTTGCAAAGCAACAATGACATGCGATCAGTAAAGCATGATGCAAGAATAAAATTCACCAATTCAAAGTCATGGCAGACTATTAAGACACAAAGATGAAAAACTGCTAAAAAATGAAAAACCTATGTGCAAATGCGAAGCTGTTAGTTTAGTGTCATTGCAGNTTATGTCTAGGTAGTCTGCAATGACACTAAACTAACAGCTTCGCATTTGCACATAGGTTTTTCATTTTTTAGCAGTTTTTCATCTTTGTGTCTTAATAGTCTANCTAGTTTAGTGTCATTGTGGACTGTGAATGCGTAGAAGATCGAGACTACTAGTTTAAGGTCTTTTCGGACCCCTAACTAGAGTGAAACTATATGCTAGGAGTGCTAGTTTAAGGTCTTTTCGATTACAACTACGTTGGGGTTGCTAGTTTAAGGTCTTTTTGGATCGCTAAAGTTGAATATATATATATATTTTTGTGTTTTGGGAAAGCAAACGGTTAGCTTGAAGCGTGCCAAAATCTTTCACCCAAACCTGCCTGTTTTAATGCCAACAATGCTACGATGTCGTGGCGAGCATGCTACGCTACATAGCATACCCTGCATTAAATGGAGAGAGAGAATGGCAAGTTTCCCCTTTTTACCATTACGTTTATAAATAGGGATTAACCTCTGGTAAGCTCATTATCTTCACTGTAACAGTGCAGATCCCACATTCAGAGCACAAAGCGATTTTGGAGCGTAGAGCGATTGTGTCAGCAGAGAGCAAGGTGCTTTTAACATAGCAATCAGAAAGAGTCAGCAAGTAAGACGATGGCTCCTAAGAAAGAACACATACACTTGGCACTCGCTAAGGTTGATGAGGTGAAGGAAACCCTAGGGTGCATGACATAAGCATGTGTCACGATGCAGGAAGAGACACTATTGACCTGATAGGCTGCTATGCTTCTCCTGTCTCCTTGTGTTTCTGTTGTTGCTTTTTTTTATTATTTTAATTTTTGCAATTTTTTTTAGCTTTCTATGTTTTTCGTCATCACATTGTCATTGTTTTGACCTTTACACCGTCGCTGTTGCCATTTTGGTCGGAACGGATGTATAAACGCTACGCTAAAGTTGCATGCAAGGTCGCTTAGAACACCATCGCTACGGTTGTCATTACCGCAGAGACTTGGATGATTTAGGCTACTTGACTTTTAAATGGCTAGCGTAGGATCCTCAAGAGGGTTTGGCCATGCATGATGTGGTAGTATGACCCGTGTTCTGTCAGGGCATGAACTTAATCGCTTTTGTTATGGCTAATCGCTCCATCACTACGCTAGGCTATTTTCGCTATGCTATTTCTTTCATGTTTCTGTTACGCTATGTGCAGGAAGAAGATTATGCTATGCTATTTGCTAAAATGCTAGTCCTTGCTATGCTATGTATGTATTACACTCGGACGCGATGCTAACATTTGCTGTTGTTGTGCCGGATAGCGCTAAGGCCAATTCTAATTGTTCTAGAAATTGTAGGGGTCCTGTGCTGCGTGAATAGATCAGTGGCCCACGTTCCTCCTCCTCATACACGTGTGGGAGATTAGGTGGTCTAGTTCAGGACAGGAGCACAGGAATTCCTATAATTCCTCCTCCAATGCTTCAGTGTGATCCTTTAGTCACACCTAGAGGAAGAAGTAGCAGCCATCATAATAGAAACCTTGTTGCCTGGGGAAAACTAGGGTATTCTAAGGTATTTTACAGATGGGGCAATCAGTAGCAGGCAGGGAGAAGGATCTAGTCAGCAACCCAAGAATTTGAGGTGTTTGGCCTAGATCTGGCATATGCCAAAATACAGTTGCTACCATCCTTACAACACATTGTTTATTGCACATCATATGGGAATGTGCTTCCAAAACCCACCAGGAACTATCTACAATGATGGCAGATTAGTTTTGTAGCCCTATTCTGCTGCGTTATGTGACGTTTGCTACGCTAGCTAAATGTTAATAGTATGTTTTTATTACCAGGTTTTACATCAACATGGAAGGGCTTCATGGCAATATAGATGTGTTGACCATAGCACAGACCTACAGGAGTTCTCTTCTGCCGAGAACATGCGTGCAAGTGTGATAGGTCAATGTGAGGGTGAGTACCACACCTATCTAGATCTATATCCCAATCTCTACAACAGATGCAAGAAGTTCAGTTGGTTGGATGAGGGATGGGAACCCTTCAAACTGATCACCATTGATGATGTCCTAGTTAGTCTTCCGTCATTCTCATTACTGTATAAACCTGGTAAGCTAATCAGTAGGTATAGCATGCTCGAGCGTCTTCGTTAGTTTTTGTATTTTTTGTGTTTTATTCTAACCGCTTCTGCGCAAAGTGCTATAGGGGAAAAGAAGTCCCAGGAGGTGATGGTAATAACCACTAGGAACCAAGAGGCAAACATCTACTTTAAGTATGGAGAAGTAGATGAGAGCCAACGTTGGATATGTAGTGCGGCTTTGGAATCCTTACTCAAGAATATCCAAAATGCTGGGCTTATGGATTTGTTCCTGGCCCTAAATTCAAGCATCCCTGCCACTGAGATGCTCTCCCTAGTAGACTCCTTTTCCGATAAGGTCAACCACTTCGGTACATGCATACACGGTGTGTGGGTGGTCATTGAAATCAATGACCAGCTATTCATGGACCTTTTTGGTGTCCCTAATGATGGCATCCTCATAGGATCGAAGACCAAGAAGGAGCTAAAGCTTCAGAAGAAAGACATCGAGGAGTGGATAGGGGTTGCCAAAGAGCGAAAGGGGATCCCTATGGAGAAGGTTAGGGCGGGGCCTCCTAAGGAGGTTTATCCTATCTTCCGTACTCACACTTTTCCCCAACTACTTTCCCAAGGGAAGATTCTTGGGATTGAGCAAGCCTGGGTGATGCGTAAGGTCATGGAAGAGGGGGCTCGCTACAACTGGGTCAGGTTTCTATGTAGAGGCTTGCAAATTGAAATCATGAGGCTCCATAAGAAGCAGGAGTCCTGTTTCAATGTGCATTACACCTTTTACATAACCTGTTTACGACGTTTCACAGAGTTTTTGGTAGTCCACGAGAATGGGGCCTGGGTAATGCGGAATCACAATCAGATTTTCAAACAGTGGATCTGCCAGGTTCTCTGGACCACCCGAGCCCAAGATCCCCCAGAAGCAATTGGGAAGTCATTCTCCATGATGACTAAGGATTAGGCAACCCACAACTTTTGTGGCCAAGACAGCATAGGAGAGGCATCCCCTGTTGCCGCCGGTAGCATGTCATAGGGGAAACGTCTCATGGCTGAAATGGTGGCTAGTAAACTACAGTGAAAGAGGCCTCCTTCAACTAAGGAAATCCTCCGCATGGAAGAAGAGGAGGGGCGGAGACTACGGCTTAAATTACGCAACACACAACCCCCCATTGGTAAATGCTTTTGTTTATGCTACTTCCTTGCCTACTTTGTTGACACCTGCTATGCTATGCTACGCTAGACAGCATAGTGTAGCGTAGCACCTACTTTAAGCTAACCTACTTTGAACTAATGCAAACATGTTTTTTTTTGCTACCAGAGGAAGAAGAGGAAGAGGAAGAAGGTGACGAAGAGGTGTCGATCCCCAATATGGGGATGACAAATAAAGATGCAGAGGCCCCAGTCTCAGAGGAAAGGGCCCCGGTCAAGAAGGAAAGAGCCCCTATCGCTGAGGAAGGAGCTCTTGTTGTTAGGGAAAATTCTCCTACCGAAAAGGAGGACATTTTTGGAGACGAAGAGGAATCTCCTATGAATGGAGAGAATGTTGGTGCCTTAAAAGGAAAGGTGCCAGCAAATAGAGAAGAGGCCTACACTGACCTGGAAGGGACTTCTGCTAAGGGTGCTTCCATCGCTCTGAGTCAGAAGGGAGGGGAACTGCATCTAGATGCTAGTGAGTTCAACAATATATTCGCCTTATCATAGTCCCTTTCAATCATTGCTGACATGTTTAGTTGTATGACAGAAGCCACTATTAATGTTGCAGGACCCTCTCTGATTCGTGTGGAACCATGGGTCGAGACCCTTGACAAGTTCACATTTATGTAGGGGGTCGTCGACTACATGATCAGCCGCCTCAAATAGGTTGACCCTGAAGTGGGTAATTAACTACACTAGACACTTTCGTGTTGCTACGCTAAATGCCTCAAGCTTGCTAACCTTGCTATGTTAATGTGACTAACGTGTTCCTTGTGTGGTGACAGCCTCTCGGCTCAAATGGGACCTAACATGGCCTTTGAAAGTTAGTGTCGTGCCTACATTCCTACCCAAAGTGGCCAAGGTGCCACATCACACATACGATGAGGTCAGCAAATGGGCTTTGCACTCGGCATGCTCCTTGTGGGAGTGTAGGCACGTCAACAAGGACCTATGGAAATAGGTCTAGAAGGCTAAGAAAGAGAAGGCTAACTTGAGCACCGAGGTGGGAGACCTTAAATCGAGGAAGGAATTCCTCATAGCCCACGATACTAATGACAAAAATTAGCTCATGGCTATGATAGGTTATGCCAGATATTGGACAGTCGTGCGACTGAACAATGAAACCACTCGAGAAATAATAGAATAGCCAATGCAAATGGACTTGTTGGCCCAGAAGAGTCAAGATTGGAAATATTACAGTGCTAAGGTTTATGAATGGAGATAGTCCCAGAAGAACCATAAGCACATGTATAAACTAGAACGTGCCACCTATCATAAACTATACAAGGACGCTTCTATGGAGGCATTTATCTAGAAAGAATTCGTAAATGCCATTGTGCTTCTGAGGCCTATAACAAGTTCAAGGAGCAGGTAAAGGTCACGAAATCTCCTGAAAGGGAAGTGGACCTTCCCACAAGTGAGACCGCTACTGCCTCCTTTTCTCTAGGACCACCAAGATGGACGATGATCAAGAAGGAGAAAGCTACTACAGATGCTGAACCAAGCAATAGGCTTTGGGCAAATATCATGAAAGAGGAGGTTTGGCACTGCCTCAGGCATGGTTTAGATCAGATACCTTTTGAGACAGATGCAGGGCCATCTTAGGTCAGTTACTTTTTACTGTGTTAATGCTTGTATTCTGTTGTAGCTTGTGTGTGTTTCCCTAGCTGACTACTTCATTTTTTTAAAATGCAGTTTCTAGATGAGGGCATAGGGCCTGCAAAGGGCAGGAATGAAGGGGTGGCAGAGGAAAAAGCAGAGGAAGGGGATGACGTAGAAGCAAATGATGGTGAAGAAGATGATGCGAGTGAAGACAAACCATGACAACATGGGATTTTTTTTGAAATTTTGAAATTTTGGATTTTACAGAATTTTTGCAAACATTGTTTAAAAGATAAAAGTTTTGGATGAAAAGGGAGAATTTCGGCAAAGAAAGCAGTTCTACGCTAATATATGCATTGTCTACGTGCTGAATTTTATGTTAAAATTTCGTTACTTTCTTTTAGTTTTAGGCCATTTCGGGCCCCTACTAGTTTTAGGCCATTTCAGGTCCCTGCTAGTTTTAGGCCATTTTAGGCTGTAGCGTAGCATATTTTTGGGCCATTTCGGGCCAATGCGTGTTAAAGGGATGATACACTAATGATTCGAAGGATGGCTAACTAGTAACTAGCGTAGATGGATGGATGCAAAGCAAAAAGGAGGTAAATGTACAAAGGATGGCAACTGGGTAGGAAGCAGTGAGGTTGCTATGCTATGCATAGCAGCTTCTTGACCCAATGTGGGTTGAGCGAGACATAAGACCGAGGCGTTTTGCTAGGGCTTTCTTCTACACCGTTGTCCTTCGCTTGGAAGGGCAACTCAGCCCATGCATTTTTGTTTTGGGAACTGGCTTACTAAGCTGATTCTTTCATTGGATGATTAGTGCATGCAAAGACAAGTGCTTCATTCTCATAGGTTATGACCTCTGAGCATTGTTCCATGTCTACGTTATTGATAGCTTGTGTCGCTACCTTGTCACCATGGATCACCACCTCCCTACCTACGTAGGGCAAATGGATCTCCTAGTGTATGGGTGAGGAGACAGCCCTAAGTTGCACTAACCATGACTTCCCTAAGATCAGGTTAAACATGGGCATCTTTTCAACCATGATGAATGTTGCATTCGTGGGGAACTGATCCCCCGCTATGAAGTCAATATGGATCCTGCCCTTCACCACAACCCATGCCCCATTAAACGACTTTAGGCATGACATCATTGTGGGCTTAATCTAGTAGACCAAGCCCAGCTTGTCCACAATAGGGAAGGGGATGACATTCATGGCAACCCCATCATCGATGTGTACCCTTTAGATCCTATCTTGGCTGACCTGAATTGTGATGAATAGGGGTGTTGTAGTCACCTAACCTCTTTCGAGGTCTTCCCTAATGGAGCCATTGCAAAAAGTCAGTTGGGGTGGCTTTGGCTCTACAGGCGCGAAGGGAAGCATGATCGAGTGGATTGCTTTCTCTTCCGTTGGCATGTCCTCGTCGATCGAAATTGCCCTCAACATGCGGATCAAAGCTTCAAAGTGCAGGACAGACATCATGATTAGGTTGTACAAGCTCAATGTAGTGTTCTTTTGTTTTAGAGCTTTCTTGACCTGAGTGCGAGCATCCAAGAGGTCCTAGCCACCCCCCTGTTTACTACCCTTCTCCTCTTCTATTTGTCCCAGGAGACGGATTTCCTGAGAAGGGGCAGTTTGAGATCTAGGTTCAGACCCTTTTGGCATGGCGACACGGACTATGTGGTTGTAGCAGCGTCCCTCTTTGGTGATGAGGGTGTAGATGTAGGGGGTGAAGACATAGGCTTGGAAATACTTCTCCTTGACGTCTCACCTATGAAATGCACTTCTCATTTTTTAGGACGAGAAGGCTATGTAGCTATCTTATGTGGGATGGGGGCTATTGAAGGAGTTGGCCCCCTAATGACAAATGGAGCTAATGGTGTTAATAGGTGAGGATGGCATGGGGATGGATACCTAGGGAGGGGCTCTTAGGAAAAATGGTTGCTGTGGGCTTTGATGAGCCACTAGTGGTGCTGGTGTGCTACGTTGAAACACGCAGACCACGAACGGTTGCTGGGCCAGTTTAGGGTTACTGTCAATGTCGATGGTATTAATGACATAACCGACGTTGTTAACGTTGAGAGGGTCAGTGTAGACGTGTAGAGATTGATTCTCAGGACGTACTGGGTTACTTTCGTATAACACCAATTTTCCTTGATCAATCCTCCTTTGGATGTCATCCTTCAACGCCATACAATAATCTATGTTGTAACCACACTGTTGGTGGTAGTCACAAAATCGATCCAGCCTAAAATCCTTAGGAACTGGGGGCTAGTTGGGCAGGGCCAAAGAGGGGTTCCTAAGGAGCTCATAATAGCATTGATGTTTCCTAGCTCCCTCTTCTAACATCTACTTGTGTTGGATGTATCCTACTGCTAGTAGCTACTTTAGAACATATGAAGGCTTGACAGGTAGCGTGGTATACTTTGAGTAGTCTTTACACTTAAAGTTCGATTTTGGTGGCGCAGATGTCTCGGGTGCAGGTGCAGGAGGTAGTGGTGCATTGCCTTGCTTGGGCGTGGGGTTAGCTACTGGTGTGGCCGATTTTTTATTATTCTTGTTACCATTGTTATTAGGTTTGGGTTTGGCCTCATTTGCCACAGCAGCCACCGTGGCTATTATAACCTTACCCTTATCCTTCTTTGTGAAGGTGTTCTTGTAAGCAACATAGGCTGGGTCTTTGCTAGCCTTAACCACATCCTATATGCTCTTAGTTTGAGTGAAGGCCTGACTAAGAGTGCGAGGTAGTATAACTTAGATTTAATGAATTCATTCACTGCACCCTTAAAGATGACCAGTAAGTGGGCCTTCGCAATGGGCTCACGAATTTCATTAAGGGTTACGCTAGATGAACTTCTAGACCAATTCCAGAGGATCCTGGTTCACACTCATCAGCTAATCCAATGTGATTTTTGGTTTCAAGTTATACTTGAAGCGTGTCATGAACTAGGTCAGAAGCTCCTCTGGGGTTGATATGGAGGAGCGTGGCAGGGCACGATACCAGTCTAGGGCCTTTCCACTCAGGGACATGGCAAAGATGCGGATAAACATGTGCGGCCATTGTTGCAGTAGTAGGGATTCAAACCTAAATGTAACAAGATGCGCATTGGGATTCCCCTCCCCATTGTATTTCGTGAAGTGGGGTAGGGACATCCCTAGGGGTAGCGTTAGTGCAGGGATTTTAGGGCTGATAGGGTCGTCCTGGTAAAAGTCCATGACTTGTACTATGTCAAACCCAACAACCTTGAGGCATTTTATTTCCTCAGTAAGGGTCTAGATAAGCTGGAACACTTGATCCAGACCCTACAACAATGCAGATGATTGGGGAACTATCGAGGCAGCCCCCATCTGTGGAGTGGTAGGGGCAACAATGTGACCCATCGGTGGTACCATTGGGGTGGCCCCTGTGAATGGTGCTGGTTGTGCTGTCCACCACCCAACAGGTGGCATTGTTGGGGCAGCAACCATGGGTTGACTTGCGGGATAGACTATTTGGGTCACCAGCGGAACAGACCATAGTCCTGAGTTAGGATGTACTATTTGCAGGATTTGGTAGGTCAACTGGCGAACGTGGTGAGACATCTGCGATGGTAGCGTAGCAGGAGGAGTAGTGAATGGGGTCCACCATGTGGACGGGCCTAGGCCTACTGCTGATGATGGGACAGGTGTAAATGCAGGAATGGAAATAGAAGTTTTGTATGACTGTGAAGTAGGTATGGTGTGAACGTGTGGCAGGGTAGCCGTGATCGGCATGTGATGCACTACAGGAATGGACTGATGAACGATTTGCGAGAGAATAGTGGCTGAAAAAAAAATAGGGAAATAGGGGCATTGATACGCCAAGGAGATGACATCGCTACCCATTATGGATGTAATTATGGATTGTGAAAGCGTAAGTGCGAACACGAAGGGAGTAGCGACAGACAACGGGTTGGTCTAGAAAGATTGGGTAGGAGGCGAAACACCACAAAATTTCGAGCTTAGTGCTTTTCCAATAAGAAGCAAGTCCCTGCAACCCACAGACGACCATGGCTACATCTGGTATCAAACATGGCAACTTCGGAGATCAAGATACTTAGTTTTCACTAAGTATGCATTCTCAGCGTATACGCCCAACGTATACGCCCAAGTTTACATTCTCAGCGTATACGCCCAGCGTATACGCTCAAGTTCATATCCACAGCGTATACGCCCAACATTTTCAACGTATACGCCCAACGTATACACTCAATGTTCACAGCGTATACACCCAGCATACACGCCTCATGTGCACCCTCAGCAGGTGCGACTGATGCATACGTCCAGCGAGCAACTCTCGAAGACAGCCTAGAAACAACACTGCAAAGCAAGACTTGGTACAAGGCAGCAACAATCAGCGTATATGCCCAGCAGCCATCAGCGTATACGCCCAGCACATCCAGCGTACACGCTCAGCCTCCACAACGTATACGCCTATAGTCTACGCCCACCAGATACAGCGTATACGCCTAGCAGATGTAACATGTTGTACACTTGTAAATTTTATGCTTTTACACCCAGTCAACGCGCCACGTGTCGCCCAACCCGAGTCTAACGTCAAAACTGTATAAAAGCCCCAATTTTTGACTAGATCGAGGACTGGAAAAACATTTTGGAGCAATCCAGAGAGCAGAGACACTGAGAAACACAATAGAGAGCCTCTATGCTGTGCCTACAATTTGAACCAGCCAACAGTCATCCCTGCATCCACCGGGGCTATTCGTTCGCCTTATGTCGAAGCCACAACTACGTTAGACCGATGCATTGTAATTCTCAGTTTGAAATGCCATTGTTACATTTTCTTCCTAAAATCTGTTATAGTTTGCATTAATTGTTGCATATATTCTGTTTACACTCTTTTATGTTTACGCTCCGTTCGCATCAGTTACACTATTTACGCTCTGTTTTACACCTGTTACGCCGTTCACGTATAACCCAGCGTATAGCACCTCGGTGTACGTTTGGGGAAACCCTTGCTTGATTCGTGTGCGGACCACCCAAGGTACTCTACCTTCGTTCATTCCAGCTTGCCCTCAGGCTCAGGTAGGGACTTCTGTGCATGTCTGGTGATCCCTCGATTTTTGTTTCCTTCCAGCCGGAGACCGACGATTTCGGACGGTACAGAAATTGGCGCTAGAAGGAGGGCCTCTGCCTTAAACTCATTGTGCTTTAGAAACTCCTAGCATATACGTTGTCGAGTATATGCTGACCCTGTCTACAAACCTCCCAGCATCTACGCTGCTCAGTTTAAAACTTACTGTCTGCAAACTATCCAGCGTCTATGCTATCGAGCATCTACGCTACTCCATTTAAAACTTACTTCGTTTAAAACTTACCATCTACAAGTCCCTCAGCGTTTACGCTACTGAGCATACGCCGACTCTGTCTGCAAAATCCCTAGCATCTATGTTGTCGAACATACGCTGTCCGCTATACGCTGTAGACCCCATCTATGCTATACGTTGACCTTGCACACTTTACGCTGTAGACTTTGTCTACGCTGCATACAAGACCCTGTCTACGCCCTACGCCCTAAACTCGTTTATGCTGCCGTCTGTATACGCTACACTCTGTATGCTGTAACCCTGTTTATGTTGTATGCTGATGCTGTATATGCTGCTGAGCGTATACGCTGCACACTCTACACCGTAGATTCTCTATGCTGACACTATACGCTGCATACCTATACGCTGTCTACGCTGAAGCCTATACGCTAAGACCCAGTCTATACGCTGTATGCTACGAACGTAGGTTTACGCTACACTAAGTACACCAATTTCACATCTCTACACCGTGTCACATTCTGAAATGTTCATCATGAACACCGCAAACACCACCGCTACAACCACCCAGGTCACAGACCTTGCAGGAACCATGGTCGTTCAACAACCCATGGCACAACCCACAATGGGGCCTCGGTGGTCCCTTAGATTGCAAGGGAGGAACCCATCGTCTAACACCATAACTCAAGACCAGTACAACTTCATATACGTGAAAATACAAGCCGACCTAGCTGTGGATCGAGCCAAAATAGAAGTTAAAAGGTAATACGAACTTTTCTATAGGGGAGGGCAAGAGTTCATTCCTTCCCCGTATGATATCATCCCTGTTCAGAGCCTTACTCTGAGCTCATCACACAACTCCTCCTGCAAAGGAGCCAGTTGCTAGATCAGCCTGCAGTAAATCCTCAACCAAAAGAAGAAGATGAGTTCGCTGTCCAATCTGAGCATGAAGACTCATACCACACCCTTAGCCCACAAACTTTTATAAACCTACTATTTCATCCATTCACGAGCGAAACTTCATCCCTCCAGCCATTGAACATCATGCAAGCGCATGTGCCTCAACAGGACGCAGCAGCCCTCATCCCCATTCCTCCACCAACCGACGTTCAAGTCAACATGCTTCCCCTCGCAATTCCTCCCGCAGCTACGGCACCCCTGTTCTTACAAATGCAACCCCCTCAAAATAATGTAGGGGCAACCTTCCTGCCTCGCGTGATCAGGATGTCGCATGTGATACCAGCATCTATGTTTGCCCATTATATCCCCCGGGTCCAAACTCACAGAACCCCTTTTACCGTTGTAACTCAACAAGTTTAGGGGATTCCTACACAAAACATGACTAGGCAATGGGCAGAGATGGGTGCTCAACCACATCAACCCCTTCACTACAACATGCCACCTCACACAATTCCACCGGTCAACATCCCCCAAACATAACCACAACAACAGCAACCCCTTGCCCATAATGTGCCGCCTCTGATGCCACCTGCTATAAACATTCCACAAGTACAACCGCCAACTACACAGCTTTTAGCCTTCCAACCTACTATTCAACAATCTAATCTGTACACTGAACCACATCCCCAAGCTGCCACCTCACCTAGCACTCAAGACTGGGCAGATGCTAAAAAACTAATGCAAGAACTAACTAACGAGGTCAAACGCCTCACAACAGCTGCCAACGGAGAGTTGAAGGTAGTGGACTTTTACCACGATGACCTCGTCAGTTCTTCCGTTCCGCCCCTAACCTTACCCAAAGGTGTATCACTACTTACGCTAACTAAATATAATGGGGAGACAGACCCCAATGCTCACCTTATAACATTTAGACTAGAATGCGCATTACTCCAGGCGTGGCCCCATGCCATTTTGCGAGTGTTCCCTATGTCCCTCGTAGGGAGAGCACTTGATTGGTACTGGGCCTTGCCGAGAAATTCCATATTTTCCCTGGAAGAGTTGTTACATCAATTCATGACCACGTTCAAGTATAACTTGAGACCTAAAGCGATACTTGACAGCCTTATACAGGTTAAACAAGCACCTTTGGAACCCGTACAAAAATTCATCCAGAGGTAGAGTGCTACTCTCAATGAGCTCCATGAGTCGATTCCATAGACATATCTGCTCACCATTCTAAAGGGGGCTGTTAACGACTTTTTCAAATCCAAGTTATATTATCTCAATGTGCGTAACCTTAATCAAGCCTTTGTACAGATTAAAAATATAGAGGAGGCAGCCCAAAATAGCAATGATCCTGCGTATTTAGCCTTCAAAAATCAACACAGTAAGAAAGATAAAGAAAAAGCTAAAACAACTATAGCAGCGTTGGCAGAAATGCAATAAGCAAATGTGGCACAACAAAACAAACTGTCAGTGGTCCCTACTAATTATGCTAAACCTACTCCCATAACTGCACCGGAATCATCCTCATCGCAGAACCCAACACTGAACCGTACAAGAAACTTTGAGAGGAAAAAACCCTCCCGATATACACCATTGCCTATGAAGCC
The DNA here is from genome assembly GCA_015680685.1 of Gnetum montanum. Lineage (NCBI taxonomy): Eukaryota > Viridiplantae > Streptophyta > Gnetopsida > Gnetales > Gnetaceae > Gnetum > Gnetum montanum. The sequence goes on along the minus strand of MNCI01005178.1, from coordinate 17,281 downwards.
ATCCCAGCTATTCTATCAACTCCTGAGGGCTGGATTAATGAAACATAAACAGTTATCCCCGATAGCGATCCAAAGACATGACCGGTTCTGTCAACTGGTTTAGAACCCAAGCCTAGCAACGCTGGATGAACCCCCAGTACCTAAAAGTTTTAGGATGGACCGTTTCTGCGACTATCACCAACGTAATGGGCATGGCACAGATTACTGTTTCACCCTGAAACAAGACATACAATGGATGATCGATGGAGGTCAAATCACTTTTGATGAGGCCAACTCGGTCCAACCGCAGAACCAGGCTATGGGTGTGTATAAAGACCCTCTGAATACCAAAGAGGCACCATACGTTATTAACATGATCTACCTAGATAATGAACCTGAAACGTCGAGCATTAACACTGTCTACTCTGACCATGAACAAAAAATGCCTAACAAGCCATTTGTAGTACGTATTCCTCCCACTGCATCAACATCCATGCCTCAATCATCATACACCCCGCAGCAGCCGTATGTCGTTCAAGTGCCCCCTACCGTGGCAGCTTCTAACACCCCGACCCACGAAAAATCATACATGGTGTGCATACCTTCCATCGTTGTTACTGTAAACTCACCAACCCCTCCTACTCGGCCTGCCCCTTACGTAGTCCGAGTACCACCCATGGTCGCTACAGCGACGATACAACCTCCAACTAGGCCAACCCCATACGTCGTTAGGACACCCAAAAGTCTTAATGATTACCAATCCTCCACCTCACAAATGCAAAGCAAACCCAGTCCTTATGTCATCAAGGTGCCTAACCAGTCTGGTACCCAACCACAGGCGACTATCCAACCGCAACCCCATCTGACTCCATACGTAGTACGAATCCCTAGGCAACCTGAGGCCTCAAAACAAACCACGCCCCCGCGTCACACACGAGAACGCTTAGCAGATAGGCTTATGCGTGAACGCTTGGAAAAGGAGCATCAACGGCTAGCCTTAAGACCTCCTAAACCTACTCCATTAAATGCGATACCCATGACACAGCCTAGCGATAAATCAAATACAAGTCACGAGGGGCAATCATCCAGAAAAAATGATAAACCAATGATGCACGAAATAAAACTGCTAGGCCCAACGGACCAAGTCACTGCTGATAAACACGCACCCAACAGTAAAGACCTAGCAACAACCCTAACACAGGTCACATAAGCACTCAAACAAAAGAATACTTCATTGAGCTTATATGACCTAGTTTTAACATCCCAAACACATCGCGAAGCTTTAGTGCACATGTTAACATCTATCCCAGTGAGCGAGGACTTGCCTCCAAATGAACCTTCGATTCATGCGATAATGTACTTGCCCCAAGGGCCAACTTCCAAACCATTAAGTTTCCATAACGATAACATCAAGGTGGATAAGAAAACAGGGGAGATAACAACAGCTCCTATGTTTATAACAATAAGAGTAAACGAATTCTAGATATATAGGGTCCATGTAGATGACGGAGTTGCCACAAATGTAGTCCCATATCCCATCATCGAACAACTTGGGCTCACAGAGCTAATCAGACCAACTGCCACCACATGCTTGAAATCATTCAGCGAGTCACGCGTGACAGTTAAAGGCACCATAACCTTAGACTTCATAGCAGAGAACCAATTCCCTACATCCGCTGACTTCGTAGTAATCGATGAGATGCCACGATTCAACCTAATATTAGGAAGGCCTTGGTTAGCCCAACTGAAAGCAGTCTCATCCCATATACACCAAGAGATTCATCTACCTTATGAAGGTGGTGAAATCATCATACACAGGGAGGCTGCTACACCCATCATCTCATCATACATAGACAAAGACCAAGGCTCAGAGGTCAAGCTCGAAGAGCCTAGATAGCATGACATAAATGAACAACAACCGACAAGCGATAATCCTTTAAACACAGAAGAAAACCCACCCAAAACAGAACTACCCGGGCCTGACATTGTACATATGCAACCTCATTTAGAGATCACAACTGACACAGAAACTGTGATACATGCTGAAGCGTAAGAAAACACCAACGCGGAAACAATTCCATCAGACGTCCCTTGGGCTGAATTACCATTCAACGTGATCAGCGAAGGGGACGCTGAATATAGAATCATACCCGCTAACTCTACTTCCAACGTAAAAATGCAAAAAATCAAAAAATTACTAAACCAATAAATGATAAAACGCCATTGGTCTGAAATGACATTAAACTACAACCTGTCTGAAATGACATTAAACTATCATGTCCGCAACGACATAAAACTAGCCACGATCAGAAATGGTCGGTCGACCAAGAAATCCACCTGTATCATTCGAAATGTCCCTTGCTTACGCTGGGGCCCAAAATGGCCTTAAACTACGCATGTGGCCCGAAATAGCCTTAAACCAGTGCAAATTTGGCCCGAAACGACCTTAAACTATATCATCCACTTATATTTTATTTTTCTCTTTCGTTTATCATTATACTCCGACTTATAATTACATCCGTGCATTACGCTTAAACCACAAAAACAAACCAAAACATTTTACATTGTCGTGTCATGTTTGCAATTAAGCTCAAAATCAACAAAAAAATTTTATACATGAAATGATATACAAGTACAAAAGTTAACTAATTTCATTCATCTTAATTTACAATTCTCGTATAAATCTGAGTCAAAAAATGAAAAACAAACAAAAAACTAAACATCTGGGATGGGAGGGTCGTCCTCTTTAGACCCGCTGGCATCATGGGCCCTAGCTTCACTAGGACCGGCTTCGTAGACATCATCACCACCTTGATCCTAAAAATGCAAAAAGAGATAATCAATGTAAGAACAAGAGAAAGATAAAATTTCAAACAATGTGCAACGAATGAAGTTCATAATAACAAAATGCTTACCGTAGGGGATCCCCCTAAGCCAAATTCCAGCCGGCGAAGGATTTCCTCTTCAGAGACACTGGTCCAATCGGTTCCATCAAGGCCTAGGTTAACATCTGCCAAGGCCTTCCCCTTGTCAATAGCTGACCAGGTAGGACACTTTAGAGGGAATTCACCCACAGATACCTCCCCAGAAGCGGTTGTGATTACCCTTGTAGGCGATTCCATCTCAACAGTTGTGTTTTGAGCAAAGGTATCAAAAGCAGAGTGCAGACCCTAACCCTCCACAAACATTTCCAGTTGGCGCTTTTTAATGGACACTTCTTTCAACGATTTCTTATAATGATGTTTGTGGTTCTTTTCATCCTGACCCCATTTGCGTACCTTGGCAGCGAAAGCTTTCCAATCTTGACACTTGAGGTTCAGTAGATCTATTTGGGCCTTACGCTCTGCTAGTCTCCGTATCAGTGACACGTGGCAATTGAGTAGGTTCCAGTATCTAGTATACGTCACCTCGGAAGTCTACCAAGAGCAATCACCGCTTAGTTTAGCAGAGGCGAACTCATACCGAGCCTTGAGATTGTCACGCTCAACTGACAACTTGGAAACTTCCTTCTCCTTTGTTTGAATCTGCAACCACAACTGTTTGATGGAACGCCTACAAGTCCACAGCGATTTGGCGTTGTGAACGAGACCTTCCGTCACTTCCTCATAAACTAGCCTGGGCACCTGCTTGACTTCTGGGGATAATGTGGGCAAAATCTCTATGCTAACTGTCTCAGAAGGATCCCACCTCAGTTTGGCACCTATGCACACTAAAAGAACAAACGCTAAAGCGACAAAAAAAACAGGGTGTGAAACTCTAAAGCTACAAACATCTCGAAATATATATACCTATCTCAGGGTGGACCTCCTGAATTCGTTCAACAACTTCCTCAGCGATACCAGCCACAAAATCCATTTTACTTGGCATCTCTGTCCAAGTAAATGGCCCACGAGTGCAAGACAGACAAACCTCCACGGTCCTTTTAGGGGGAACCATTTTCATGGGCACATCCAACCGCATCATTCTGGTTTTACTACCTTCGTCTGGAAGCGACGTAAAAATAAAAAGTAAAACACCATAGAGACAAAGGCTCACAAAGCACCAATAGCAAAATAAAAGAAAACATATCGTGTTCTCTGTCCCCTTATGGGGGTTCGCCTAAGTCCAGCTTTCCCTTAAGGAAACTGCTAAACATTTCATCGACACCACTCTGGTCATCCACTAGCTCGATTTCTGTGGTGTCTTCCCTTAGCTCTTCCGTTCCTCCTCCCTGATCTTTCTCCACGTCTTCCTCCTCAGTATTTAGCTCCGTGTTAGTTTCCTCCTCTTCAATAATTGTCTCTAATTCTTGCCTCCTCACTTCTCGGGTCAAGTCTGAAGGCATCAGTGGGATGTAAGTGATCAAAGTAAAAATTATGAATAAGATGAAAATCATAAAGAAAAAAGTGCACTAATTTTACTTACCTCGGGCAGGCATCTTGAACCGTATATGCTTAACCTATGGTTCATCCACATTTAAGGCCTCCTCAGTTGAACGTTCATGTTTTGTCAGCTTCGACTTGGCCTTGCCAATGGTTTCTTTGATGACCCATTCTACTCTTTTCGCAGTATAAGGCACATCGTCTGGTTCCAATCCCATACTGTCACATGTGTGGATTGAGGTACCAGATGTTCCCCCTGTCGTGATAGAGACAGATTCATCAATTCCCTCGGGTGCATCCTGGGACTTGGCTGTTTCAAACAAATGGTTGATCCACGGGTGGGATAATTGACCTCGGTCCCATAGAACATACTTGTTGTCCACACGAACCACCAGAAACTTGGCTAAGCGACGAAGATAACCGGAAAAGAAGGCGAAAGTAAAGTAAGACTACACCTCGACATTTGAGTGCAATCGCACTATCTCTTTGTGCAGGCCCGACAACAAAAATTGGGCCCAGTTATAATGCATGCCGGTTTCTAGGACAGTTCGCATAATACGTACAGCTTTGACCCCAAGACTCTACACTTGGGAAAGGGATTTAGGGAATACCTGTGCCTTAAACAGAGGATATAATTCATTCACCTCCTCAACCTTGGCCTTCCCCTTCATAGGGAATCCCTTGGCACCCTTGGCAACACCTAACCAATCCTCTAATTCATGAACCGTATGGAGCTCTTTATGAGCCTTGTCTAAAACTACGTTTATACCATTCACCGGTACACCAAATAGGTTCAAAAAGAATTCAGGCGATAGATGGAAGACTATCTTAATACCCTTACTCTGGGTGCTATAGTAAGAGACAGACTCATTGAAGGAATCTACGATCCCGATCATTTCAGCTATTGACACATCAGGGCTTGGGGTCATAAAGAGCTCCATAAGGCTAGCATCGTCTAAACAATGAACGATGGATGGTGGGGCACGAGCGCGAAACCATTTTTGAGCCTTGCTAACCTCCCTAAATTTCATTGATAGGGTAGTCTCAGTTCGTCCGGTTGCGACAGGGTCTCCGCCAGGAGGAATATCAACTGTAAATATAATTCGAAATCGTCATATCAGTATAAACCCCAGCAGTTGAAAAAACACGTTAACACATCTAGAAAATATCATCATTTACCTTCAGTTGTGGACTTAGATGTGCTACCCAAGTTAGAGTCACGAGGAAAGATTGGTCCCTTATGTGACCAATCTTCATGCAACCATCCACGAGCTTGGCACATTGCGAACGCTCTAGAGAACCGTTTGTGGAAGTGGACGATATCATCCTTGGTTTGAGCTAATACAGCTCCATGAAGGGTGGGACCCACCATAAAGGTCTCTAGAGCAGTACGAGCTAGAGCAAGCCCATCATCCTCAATGCATGTTCTGTCTGGGTTAACTTTAGGCCTGCAAACGAGCGGATGTCAAAACAGAAGCAAATGCCAAACGGTGAAAAGAAACAACAAGCTTAAATGGTCCTACCTATCCACCCAGTATATTGTGCTAGGAGGATTCTGGAATAGTGTGTGCGCACGCACGGCTAAAAATAGGGTATTGTTGAGATAGTCCTGCCCTCACGGCAATTGAGCCCACACGCGCGCTAGCGGGCGTGTAGACCTAGGCCCGCTGGAAGAACCATCCTCAATTACAAGCGGCCCCTCGTCGATGTCTTCCATGAAGACCGTGACACCCTCCGCGGCTCTCGGCAACATTGCCTCAAGCACGTTCCGTGCCACCAGTTCACTTAGGTGCGACCAGATAACCACTTTGAACCTGTCCAGCATGAAGGCTAGGAATTCACACACCCCTTCTCTGAACCAGACCCCATTGTTGTCAATGGTTAGATCCGGGGTAGGTTCATCGGCCTCAATGGGGCCAAACCATGTCAGTACCCCTACTAGCTCAACCACCAAGAGAAAAGGTTCAGTGTCCCTACAAGCAACCAAAATGCCACGGTAGATTAGCCATGAAAAGCAAACGAAAAACAAAATTTCATATTATAGGCCGACACTTAGAAAAATTACAAAATGTTTACACTGGACGTATACACTGTAAAATAAGTTTATGCCGAAAATAGTTCATACTATACGCCATGAAAATAGGTATACGTTGAACCCCACTTGAAAATAATTAATTGTTCACGCTCAGTGTATATGTTGTAGAAACCCTCAACGTATACATCGTAGAAACCTTCAGCGTATACGCTGTGTAAACAGTCTATGCCGGACACTGTAAACGACCTACGAACAATCAGCGTGTACACTGATAAAATCATCTACGCTTCATGCTAGTAAAATTTGTTTACGCTGTGCATTCACGAAAACTGATTACGCTACAAACAACTTAGGCTACGTGCAGTATACCCTCTGTGCTCTAGAAACCCTCCACGCTGTGAACTTACACTCAACGTATAGAAACCCACTACGCTATCTGTCTATGCTGATTGTATACACTGGGTGTATACGCCAAGAAAATTGTTTACGCTATCTATCTAAGCCGGGCATATACGTCGAAACCCTCTACGCTGACTGTCTACACTAAGAAACTGGTACAGATGGAAATAACTAACAGAGACTGGATCAGAGCTACCTGTGTGACGATCCAGGCCACGATGGAATCCTCGGCTTAGGCAGACACTGTAGCATGTCCTTGCTCTCCTCCGCGAAGGTCAGGTCAGGTCCCTTCCTCCCTTGGCCTTCCACTTCCTTGCCTTTGCCCATCTCGACGTCCTCTACGCTGGGATTGGCAGGTTTACGCTGAGGATTGAAACCATTTACGCCTATGCTGAGCCTCTATGCCGAGTTGGAGTCTCTACGCTCACATTGAGTTGGGACGTCTATGCTGACGCTTCGACCTCTACACTCCATGTTTACACCAAGGTTTGGCTATTTACGTTTACGCTCGGGTTTTGGTTGCTTACGCTTACGCTAAGGGTTCAGTCGCTTACGCTCACGCCGGGTCATCTACGCTTATGCTCAAGATTACGCTTACAATTCAACGTAGTAACAAATGATGCCCCCCCCTTTATATAGCACTCCGCCGCTACCACCGCCGCTGCCTTCCAGTTAGTCACTTTTTACTTTTTTTACTCATTCTTATTAAAATTTGCTCAAAATAATAGTAATATATATATTTAAAAAAACACGAATATTACTACATCCCGGTTCCCCTGTGAACCCAACTTCACATGTTCACATCGAACATTCTAGCATAAACATTATACGGCCCAGTATGGCCTTAAATTGCCATGANTATGGCCTTAAATTACCATGATGGCCCGGTATGGCCTTAAACTGCCATGTGGCCCGGTAAGGCCTTAAACTGCCACATACAAACCCCCTACGGCCTGGTAAGGCCTTAAACTGCCACCTGCGGATCACATTCGGCCCAATATGGCATTAAATTGCCACCCACGGCCCGGTAAGGCCTTAAACTGCCATGCGTCCTAGTATGATGATAAACCACCGTTATGCACGTGCACATAATTTAAGTTGCCTGGGAATATCGAACAATACTCATAATCTCATTCTGCTCTCTATTTATTCGCAAGAGCAAGCCCAATGGATTGTCAGCATCTATCCACATCGTTAATCATCGATGGGCTGTACGGAAAGATCGCAAGGGACATTGACATAAATCTCATCCACTTAAGTTCATCAATGGATGATGCAGTCATAGCCTCAACACAACAAACGTTAGATAACTATAAGGGTATGACGAGGCCCCTTAACATAGAAGCTAAAAACATCACCGAAGACCCATTGACCGAAACCCCCATCACCATGCCCGATGGAGAAATTAAAATATTAAAACTAAGTACATTACTGCAACCCCAACTAGCCAAAGAACTAGAAAATGTGCATAGGGACAACATGAAGGCATTCTCTTGGCCATACACGGATATGCCTGGATTGGACCCTCGAATCGTCCAGCACAACATTATCCTTGATCCAAAATTGAGGCTGGTAAAGCAAAAAGCACGAAAGGTTAAATCCGAGGTGGCATTGGCAATTCGCAATGAGATCACCAAACTTTACCAAGCTAGTTTCATCCGGGCTGTCGACTACGCCGAGTGGGTGTCCAACATGGTCATTGTCCCGAAGAAGAATGGAAGCATTCGCTTATGCATTGACTTCCGGGATCTCAACGTCACAACCATAAAAGATGATTTTTCCCTACCCAGCATTGATCAACTCATTGACTCGGCCGCTGGGCATGCCCTATTATCTTTTATGGATGGCTTCTCAGGATACAACCAAATACGTATTAACCCGGAGCATCAGCTTCAAACTACCTTTAT
>MNCI01005175.1:143471-153933 GCA_015680685.1 Gnetum montanum | reverse complement strand
CTAAGTGTGATAAGTAGCCAATTCCTTGGCTAGCCGTACACACGTGTGGGTGCTCGTAACCAAGTCGTACTTATCACACGTTCTAGCCTAGCGATGAGTAGCCGATTCCTTGACTAGCCGTACACATTGAACTACCACTGGGATTACCAAGCGCAGATCCTAGAATATGCTACTGGGTTACCAAGCAGCCAATGCTCGTAGTCAAGTCGTACTCACGCGTTGCGACAAGCAGCCGATTCCTTGATTAGCTGTACACATCCGTAGATGCTCGTAATCAAGTCGTACTTTTGCGCACTAGGAAAGCAATAAATAACAATGCAATAAAACCATGTACTGCAAGGTTTATCCAATCAAGTTCGTCTTTATTGTCGTACACAACTTGTGTTCAGCTTACAAAGTTGCTCGAATAAAGAGCTATTCACTCTAGGACTTCTACTGCGGGCACATGGGAAAAATTCTAACTCTGGAGTGATCAATCTGCTAGAGCTTCGCTACTTCTAGCCAGGATTCGAAAATGAAGGGAGTGCCGCCTCTTATTTATAGATATGGCGGCGGACCGCGATATCGCAGGGAAAGACGCGATATCGTGTACGCAATATCGCAGGGGATGCGATATCGCGGCACATGCATGTCGCATCTCATCAATCATAATCTAATATATGATATGCTAAAAACCCAATCATAATATAAAATTTAATATATGTTTAAATGATATTTCAAGAAATTGAACTTAGATTTTATAAAGGTATCATCCTAATCATTATATTATTTTGGGTCTCATTCTTCTCCCAAATATATTTTAATCTTCTAAATTGTTTCTTGTTTATCTTATACACTATTGGATGGTTGTTGAGGATGTAATAACCTTGTATAAGAGAATAGTATGTTGTTACAATTTTCTCTATTTTTGTTACTATAAATTTTTCATAAAAAATTATTAAGTCTAGTAAAATAATATGTAACTTATTAGCTAGTAAAGAAAGATGGAGGACTTGGGCTCATTAATTCTTATAACTAAGGTGTTTCTCTCTTACTAAAATGGATTATAAAATGCATTGATGAAGATGATGCTTAGATGCACATTTTAATAAACAACTTATACAAGGGAAACCTAATAATGATTGGTCTTCTAATAACTTTGTTTATTGTTTACTTTTTCCTTAAGCCATTTGTATTCCTAATTTTCTAGGTCTTAAGAAAATTTAAAAGACATAGTACATGCCTAGTAAGTATTGGAATTATAATCATATTAACGTTTCATAAGATATTCTTAAGCAAATTAGCCTATCGTGGCTTCCTTTGAATGAAGGAGATTGGACTACTCATTCATCTAAATTGTATACTACTTGGAGTAAATTTATCACTACAATTTCTTGTCTATGTATGCATGATAGATGGATTACATAGAAGAAGGCTTCTAACCTCTTCATCAAGGTCTTTCTTCCTATCTACACTCATTTTCAACATATGGGAATTGTTTCTCCTCAATGTCCTCTTTGTGGAAGTAAAATATTATTTTCTCATGCTTTTCTTGAATGTCTAGTTACTCAACATGCTTGAAAATGGACATCTAGAATTATTAATAATTTTTAACCAAGCATTAATAGTATTATTTTTAGTCATAAACCTACTTTGTTTACTTTATTTCTTTGCATTTAAAAGTGTCTTCAACCACTTGTTCTCTATTCTATTCGAAAGCTTCAATGTGTAGTTATTTTCTAGCATTAAGAACATAACTATGACATTTCTTTAAGACTTAAATATCATATTCTCAAGGATGTGGTTTTTCAATAACAATTTCAAGTAAAAAAGCTTTCAATGAAAGCTAAACACTTAAGTTATTTCTTGTGTTAATAATGTATTTTTTTATTGTGGCTAAAGTTGGGAAAGTTATCAAGTTCTCTTGATAATTGTTTAGTATTTCTAATTAAATATTTGTTTTTTCTTTAGAGAAAGGTATCTCCTTCTCATAACAAGAAATCCTTTGTAAGAAGTGAAAACTCGTAAGGGCACTTCTAAACAAGGATAAGGCTTGATCCTTTTCTTACCCTAGTGGGAAGGTTTTTTAGGATTGGTTTTAAAGATGAAAACCTATAAAGTCATTCCAAAACTATTGAGCTATTTCTTTAGACTCTTTTCTATGTTGTTGATCTAATGTACTTTAATTTTTCTTATTATGTTATTTGTTCATTATTTTTTATTGAAGATTTGTTTTTTCTTTAAAGAGAGTGATCTCCTTCTCTTTACAAGAAATTCTTTGGTAATAAGTACAAACCTATAAGGGTACTTTTGAACAAGAGAAAGACCTCATCCTTTTCCTACCCTAGAGGGAAGGTTTTTTACAACTAGTTGTAAGGATGAAAACCTAAAAAGGCACCCCCAAAATTCTTGTGCTTTTTCTTTAAAGTATTTCTTTTATGTTATTGATATAATGTACTTTGAATTTTTTTTATCATTTGCTTTTTTGAATTTCAACATCCTCCCCATTGCCAAAATTTTTTGGTTCTAATCACCCTTTCATCCACCACCTCCTCTCGTACATTCGTTCTAAAAATAAAATAAAATAATCTTGTGATCAAATTTTTCAAATGATTTATTAATGTACTAGATTAAGAAGTGGAATTTTCAACCTAAGCAAAGGTTAAAATATGTAACAAATGTTAAAAGAGTTAGTAAATAAGTGAATTTTAGCTAATGAATTTAAAAAATTGTACTGATCCTATACAATGCAAAAAAATTAAAATAGGAATGTATTAAAAAAGATTGATTTGGTTCTTCACTATTAGGAAATTCTAATGAAAGAAACATAAACAAGGGTATTTTCATTAATGGTAAAAACTCTTTAGCATATGAAAATGTTACTAATGAAACCTCAACACATCAAATTCCAAACTAGAAAAATGATAGTAATGCTAATTTTTATCATGAAAATATAATATTCATTTAATAGATCCTATGGATCTTCAATCATAATAAAGGTTCATTTCAATTTATTCATTCATTCAAATAATTTTTTGAGCAACATTTTATAAATCTTATATTAGGTTATATTTTCTTCAATTTTTCAATTATATACTAAGATCTCAAGTCTTTCATTATCACATAAATTTAGTTCTTTCATATTATCGTATTAATATACATGCAAAATAGTTTGTACATAATATTTAGAACTAGTGATAAATCAATGATTAACATAGCATTGTCCATAAACTCTTCTATTCATCTACCTATATTTTTGTTCAATGATTCCCAGATGTAGATTTTTGTTTTTCCCCAACAATCCTATGTTCTAGAGGATTATGAATTATTTGGTGCAAGAATTTTCAAGACTTTTTGATGGTCTACGTGTAGTATATTGGCGATCATGATTTTCCCTAATAAACCCTAGATTTTGATTAATATTTATTGACCATCAAAGGCTGTCAATTGCTATATTTTTTGAGGAAAAGCTCAAATGAAATTATCCACTATTTTTTAGCCTTTTGGTTGGTAAGTTTTTTCAATTTTGTTCTCTATTCTCATGAAAAGTTATGTGAAACTTAGTGATTATCTACATGTGAACCCTTTATAAATGATGTAAGATATTTTTCCCTTATTGATATGACCACTTCAAGTTATTCTTTCACTTGGTTCAATTTATAATTAGGGCAAGATAGAATCCATTGTCGTTTGGATAGACTCCTTTACGTAGAGAATTAGCTACATTATTTTGCTATTGTGTAGGGTCATTGCCTTCCAAGAGCTTCTTCAAACCATTGGTCCATTTTGTTGGAAATTACTCTTTATCCCATGATTAGGCCTCTCTTTGACTTGAAAGTAAAATTATTTATTGAAAGAACAAGGGATAATTGCAGATGATTTGTGTGTTTTGTGGTACACATAAGGAAACCTTACATCATGCCTTTTTTTACAGAGTGTCACTTGGATTGCTCTCTTACCAAGAAAAACCCAAGCTTCCAATATCAAAGATTATAGGCCCCTTAGCCTATGTTCTACTCTATATAAGATCATATCTAGATTTCCCACACTTCACATTAGCAAAATTCTACTTACTATAGTTGCACCAAAATATCTTTATGAAGGTTTTCTTTTCCATAATGTTCCTTCTATAACATGGGCAAGTCTTATTTAGCAATTTTTTTAAAGTCTCAAACCTTGATTCCAAATGCATTTTAGAATTCAAGGGAATGTTATTCAATGGAATAACTCAAAAGAATATCAACTACAGTATACTTATGATACTTTGACACATCATGAAAAAGACTTGGAAAAGCTTAGTAATGGTATTTGGCCGTACAACTATGACACATTATTTTTTTTCTAAATGTTTACAAAATTGCTTGCTCGTAAAATCTTTATTGAAAGAACAAGGGATTATTGCTAATGGTTTGTGTGCTTTGTGGTACACATAAGAAACCTTGCATCATCATGCTCTTTTTGTAATATGGTTTTTGAATTTCGGAGAACAATGACAATTCTTTAGATTGTCACTTGGATTGCTCTCTTACCAAGAAAAACCCAAGCTTCCAATGTCAAAGATTATAGGCCCCATAGCCTATGTTCTACTCTGTATAAGATCATATCTAGATTTCTTGCACTTCACATTAGCAAAATTCAACCCGCTATAGTTGAATCAAGATATCTTTATGAAGATTTTCTTTTTCATAATGTTCCTCCCATAATATGGGCAAGTCTTATTTAGAAAATTTTTTAAAGCCTCAAACCTTTATTCCACATGCATATTAGAATTCAAGGGAATGTTATTCAATGAAATAACTCAAAAGAACATCACCTACACTCTACCTATGATACATTGGCACATCATGAAAAGATTTGGAAAAGCTTGTTAGTGACATTAAGCCCTTCATGTATGACACAAATTATTTTTTTCTAAATGTTTACACAATTGCTTGCTAGTAAAATATTTATTGAAAGAATGATAGATCATTTCTAATGATTTGTGAGCTTTGTGGTACACATAAGAAAACCTTGCATTATGCTCTTTCTCAATATGCAAATGTGTGTGTTTATTGGGAGAAAATCTTTCAATGTATTGACATTTGGATCTAACATAACTCAACTCTTGAACATGTTCTGAGCTTTTCTCTTTGAAGCAACCACTATCATTCCATGTGTTGTTACTTTACAAGCTTTTAATATTTAGTCTATTTCTTCCAAAAAGATAAGAACCTCTTAATTTAGACAATGAAAAGAATAAGCTGCTTAATACTTTGCATGTCCAAGATTACATGGTTATTATGCACTTTTCCAAGATAAATCACTTAAAAAAGTTTGTTTTCTTTTTTCATTTTATCATACTTTTGGACTTTTTCAAAGCTTATACCTTTTGATTATCTTTTTCATATTGACCTATTTTTGCACCCCAACCAATAAAGGTCCAAGTTTACAATTTCTCCTATTGAGAAAAAAAGGTTGCTAATATATTTTATAATAACTTTCTTAGGTTTTCTTCTTAAAATGAACTTCCTAGTACTTTCTACATAACTTGCTATTGACACATTTTAGGCCATTTCATGGAACAAGAGTTTCAGTTTGCTTTGAAAAATATATATATATATATAAATATAATGCTTGAATTTACTAAAGATTCATGTAAGTTATACGGTGATGAAAGATTTTTTTTTTTACCTTATACATAGACCAAAGAGTGCAATATTCCAGCATATTTAAGCGATGCTTATTGGAGGACATTTGGAAAGGGTTTAATTCAACTAGTTTATGAGTTCAGAGATGGTTCGGCGGTAGTGGTCATCGTGGAAACGTACATGGCTTGGTCACACAAGCATATTGATGGTAAATATCAATGGAGATAGGATCGGTCTTGATTTTCACGAAAGCCAAATTCAATTGAAACTAATGAAAAGAGATATCGATATTTAATCCTGTAGCGAAAAGAGGCTTTGTTATTGTGATAAATAATCTCAGGAACAGAGGCGCGTCTATCAGACAAATGTGATAATCCTGGTGGCATAGTTCAGGCATTGGGATTGCTAAACGTTTTCTGGAAGCTGGAAAGACGGTATGCTTATTCTGAAAGTGGCGTTGTGGTTTTTATGAATGGTGATGAGTGGCGAGGTACCCCTACACTCAACCATACGAAACGAGCGTAGCACGCGTGATCCGGTCGAACTCCGCAAACTAAATGCCTAAACGCCACAAAGAACACTTGGGGTTAATCGTTCGTTGTCTTCCCAGGCTTGCTTGTATGTGTGACAGTGTATGGTTAAGCAAGTCTGAGGTATATGATTTTTTTGGTATTTTTCGGTTTATCTCCTATGCTAAAAGGTGAAGTGTTGAGAAGCTAAACTAATTCTAACTACAGCACTAAGTCCTAGCGTCAGCATCCGTTCCCACTTACCGTACACACCCTGAACTGTGCAACTGTGGCTACCAAACGCTAATCGTTACTGGGATTACCACATGTAACGCACATGCTCTGATGAGACGTGGTATTGCGTCCTTCCCTACGATATTGCGTACGCGATATCGCAATCCGCCGCCATGTCTATAAATAAGAGGTGGCTCTCCCTTATTGGGGATCCCAATTTTAGTGTAGCGAAGCTTTGGCAGTTTGATCCCTCCAGAGTTAGAATTTTTCCCGTGTCTGCCCGCAGTGTGGTGAATGTGATTGTACGGTGTCTTTATTCGAGTGTGTCATACTTGGACACGCACATGACTAGCAATAAAGATTGAGATTACTTCATCATTGCAGCATTCACTTAGTTTATTTATTGTTATTTATTTCATGTTATTTATTTCTTTCATAGCGCGGTGTGAGTATGACTTAGCTACGAGCATCTACGGGTGTGTACAGCTAGTTAAGGAATCGGTTACTCGTCGCAATTAGTTTTTCACCCTTAACCTCCTAGAAGTGGAATGAGTACGACTTGATTACGAGCATTTAAGTGTGACTGCTTGGTAGCCCAGTGGTGTAGCTAGGGGGATCTACGCTTGGTAACCCAGTGGCGTATTTGGGGTCTGCGCTTGGTAATCCCAGTGGCGTACCTAGGCCTATGCTTGGTAGTCCCAGTGGCAGTCGTGCACGAAGTCCAAGATGTGTACGGTTGATCAAGGAATCGGTTGCTCGTCGCACTTAGGCTAGATTAGATTTTCTTACCCTTTTCCTCTTAGCTTAGATTTAGTTAAATATTATTTTCCACTGCCATCAGGAGTAGCATTAGATTTAGGAACACATCATACACCTCATCTAGACTAAACCATACGTGACATATGCAAAACTAGTCTAGATGGGAAGACAGCGAACTGCGACCTAAGGCTAACTATCTAGGTGCCACAACTAGTCCATCTGCGGAGTTCGACCGGATCGCGCGTGCGACGCTCGTTTCGTATGGTTGAGTGTAGGGGTACCTCGCCACTCATCATTGGCGCCGTTGCCGGGGATGGTGCTAGTTATCTAGATTAGTTATATCATACAAGGTCGCTGTAAAGAACTTAACGATATATCTCTTAAAAAGAAGAAATTATTAAAAGTCACATAAATTCGCACACAACAATGTCTCTCCGACAAGATGATAATAACGCCACACTTAGTGAGGATGTTCATTGGAGAACCAATGAGCTATATGACGATGAAAGTTGGAGTATACAACCTGAAGTGGGAGTTTCCTATAAGAATGAACAAAAACAACGTCATCATAACACACGAAAGCATAACTTACCCAATGACAATGAACCCCCACTGGCCACTACAAGCTTCACGCAAATACAAGAGGCTGTTCGAATCTCACGTAGGCATCGTAAAGAGAGCCGACTACCCAGGCTCGATTTAAATAACTTTCCCAAATTTTCAGGAGGCTATGACTTAGATCCGCATCAACATTTACTAGCCTTCTACGATGCCTGCACATGGAATAACATTGATAACAGTTGGCAAAAACTGAAGCTCTTTCCTATGACACTCGTTGACCAAGCTAAAGTATGGTATAGATCGTTAAAACCAAATTCAATACGACGCTGGTCAACAATGGTAGAGGTCTTTAACGAAAAATATCAAACCTACGCAAGAGTGTCAGCCTTGAGGAAACAAATCCAAGGATGGAAACAAGAAAAACATGAACCCTTGGACATGGCCTTAGAAAGATATTATTCACTGTTAAACAACTGTCCAGGCCATGGGTTTTCCGAGGAAAGGCTAATGTACCATATCATTGATGGGCTACGTAATGAAACAAGAGAGACCTTAGGAACGTATGCCCGAGGTCAACTATACAACCTACGAACCCATCAAATCCAAGAGCTTATTAAGCGGGTAGCAAAAGAAGAAGGAGAAATAGCTACATGGGAGAGTGTTGAAAAACATCAACGGGACCAAAATCTTAACTCAACAAAGGTCCATGATCATAACAAGGAGAGATCAACAAATTCCAAGGTGGAAACATCACCTTTGCCAATACAACAATTGTTAGAAGAAGCCGAGGCAAAGATCAATAAGATGTTGGAATGGATGAATCAAAAGTGTGGAGAATATATCAACAACATTGGAGATAGAGTTTTCACAACCCAAGAAGCAGGACGAAATCATAGACATTCGGAAAGAAGGAATGAAGGGAATAAGTGCTCAACTTCCAATCATACGTATGAATGCAACATATGCCTGTACGATCACCCCAAAGGCCAATGCCCAATACTGTTACATATACATGAGCATTGGGGAAACACGTTACATCCAGAGTTCGTACAGAGATACTGTGTTAGACCACAGTGGCAACAATCCCAGTCATGGGGGAATCCACCCTTAGACTGGAGGCACCCTTCCCATTTTCCGAATCCAAATGTTTATAACGTCCAACATCCTGTTTCTTCATTTGGGCCACCATACTCTATCTCACCACAATACCATTCTCCACAATTCCATCAACCCATGCCTTCAACACAACCACCACCTTGTGCACCTTTGATCCCTCCTAACTTCCAACACTCTTATCCTTTCCCTCCTTCCACAATGCCACCAACTGTTCCTAAGGTGTTTGTACCACCGCAACCCATGAACAATACTTGTGCTGCTGCTACTAACAGCAGTGAGCAGCCTCAGCAACATCAAAGACGTCCTTTCTTTAAACACGGCCGTAGGAAGGGACAACATAATTATGAGGCCACTGCATCTTCCAACCCAGCACAAGTCCAACAATGTGGTGCACCCTTACCTTCGAACCCAACGCCTCATGTAAATTCATCAGGGCCACCAACTTACACTCCAACAACCAGAAGGCCCAATGAACATAACCATGGGAGGCATCAACCCAATCCTTGCATACCAGCTAACGGTCCTAAACATCATAGTGGGTCAACTCGTTATCTGGGAACTACATCGTATGAAGTGCCCCACTGTGTTTATTATAAAGTGCGTGAAATCCAAGGGGATAAGTTTGGACCAGTTTCAATAATCCCAATATGCAAGGATCCTCATTCTTCATTTATTAATCCTTGTCATACTCAACCATTCAGTTATGGGGGATATCCCCCATTTCAATAACTAGCAAGATTAATAAATGTTTTTCATTTTCTTTAATTTTATAACTTTTTGTTTGTCAGTTTTTCATTTTTCAATTTTTTGTTTTATCTTTTTGTGTGTTTGTCTTTTTACTATTTTTGTAAGTAATCTCATCTACGAATAAAACACTCATGTGGATCATTGGTTGAGATGTGTTTTATGTTATTAAGTCATGAGTGGTCAATTATTTGAAACAATGAGCCCATTACACCCACTCATCCACTCTATAAATAAAGAGGTTCTATGGTAGGGTACAGTGATATTCTTGAAATTTTTAAACTTAAAAATAATTTTGTGTCATTGTACCCAGAATGAAGAAGGATGGACCAAGAGGGAATGATTAGGGTGTGACATCAAGGGGACTTGTGGATTCTCTTTGGTGTCATCTATGGGAGTTATCATGCAATGTGGTTGTACTAAGATCCTTGTAGATCTAATGAAAAATGGGAGTAAGAGTAATCAAAAAGGCACTTGAACATCAAATGCTGTTCTAGGGGGTCCCACTGGAAAGACATGCACCCATGCCTGAAGGTTGGTGGCTCCTCTGGATTCAATAAGGTGAAAGAGAAAAGAAAAAAAGTGCCATAAAACAAAAAAATCACTCCTCCCTTGTACTAAACGCCAAGTGATCGTATGCCTTGTTGTTATGGTACTCTCATAGTTGTTCACCATGGGATGAAACAATGCGATGTCACTGATTAGAAGGATGGACTTGGTCCTGATTTTGGAATGATGGGATGATGACACGTTAATCATGCTTTACACGCAGGATTCATTGTACCCTGAGTCAGTCACCTCATTTCCCAATCTCTACGATCCCTTTCTCTACTTCATCTCATCTCACTGTTTGTGTAATTGTAGCTCGTGTCCCATGTAACATAGAATTTTCATCTCATTACAGTGATATTTACATGTGTGTGCTTTGTGGAG
>MNCI01005175.1:120032-131157 GCA_015680685.1 Gnetum montanum | reverse complement strand
AAAATGGGAGTAAGAGTAATCAAAAGGGCACTTCAAAAATCCAATGCTATTCTAGGGGGTCCCACTGGAAAGACATGCATCCATGCCTGAAGGTTGGTGGTTTCTCTGGATTCAGTATTCAAAAAAGAAAAAAAAACATGCCACAAAACAAAGTCACTCCTCCCTTGAACAAAACGCCAAGTGATCGTACACTTTATTCTTTTGGTACTCTCATAGTCGTTTATCATGGGATGAAACGATGCGGTGTCACTGATTAGAGGAATGGACTTGGTCCTGATCTTGGAACAACAGGTTAATGACACATTAATCATGCTCTACATGCAAGATTCACTGTGCCCTGGGTTAGTTACCTCATGTCCCAGTCTCTACAATTCCTTCTGTAGTCCATCTCACCTCACTGTTCATGTAATTGTAGCTCGTGTCTAATATAGCGTAGAATTCTTACCTCATTCCGGTGATATTTATATGTGTGTGTTTTATGAAACTTGTATGGATTACATTTAACCCTTCTAGTGCCGATGAACATTTTAAGGCATGGTTACGCAAGGGCATTATAGGTTGGTACCTACTTTGGGGAGGACCCACTTGCGTGACTTTTGCAATTTGTACTTGTTGCATACCACCACATCATCTTAAACCCTGTAAGTACTTTATTGCCAAATGTATTCTTTCCTTTGTCATCATTTTATCAAACGTTCCTCAAAAAAACCTAGTCCGACATTAAACTTTTAGGGTAACTTCCTTGAAAAAGAAAATTTCTAACTCTAAAATCACACTAAGAAAAGAATTCAACATTTATTAAAGGTAATGAGTAAGGTATGAAATCATTGAACTTTTTTCAATAACCTTACTAACAATTGATCTTTGTGTGATTATAGATGGCCCCTAAAAGAAGACGACAAGGAGGACCTTCTCAAGATGCAACTGAACAACCAGGGGGAGGTAGAGGCTAAGGACTTCATGCAAAACATGTAGAGCAAGAGGCACAAGCACTTAGCATCCATCATGGAACTCCTGTTACTGCATAACCTATCCAAGCAAAAGGTGGAAAATTCAGGGCCCAAGCCTATGAAGAGGAATGATGGCTATTTGCGGCATTACATGTCAAGGCCAATCAAGTGTTTCCACAACTGTCATGTTCATGGAAAGTGCCGACTCCATCAAACATTGGAATATTAGCATGGACGGCTCATACTCTTTGGATAGAGGAGGAGAAATGTCAAGCACTTCTTCAACAATATCAATCTCAGAAGCTTGATCATGCAAGACAAAGGAGAGGCATCCATAGAGGAGCCACCACTACCGGGAACCCCATGAGTTTCACAAGTTTTTTCTTTTGTGTCTCTATTAAAATTTTGTTTAATCCTCCACTGCGGCATGAATAAATTCCTAGTCAGTTAATAATCCCATACCTATCCATTGTGTAATCAATTGAACTTGTTCCTTACTTTCTTTGACTCAAGGACAAGTTGTTATTCAGTCTTGGGGGTATGATGAGTCATGGTCTGTCAGGCCCAGTTATTGGAGCCCTGATACAAGATATGGTCTATCAAGCCCAGTTATCGAAGCTGCGATATTGCATGAGCCGCGATATCCCGTACGTGATATGGCATTCGCCCCCATGATATCGTGGCCTACCTCAATGTTTATAAATAAGAGGTAGCTTTCCTTGTTCTAGCAGTTAGTTCTTTATTCCTTACCCAAACTCTTGCATTTTTTCCTTCTTAGAGTTAGAATTATTTCCTAGTGTATGCCCGCAGTGTGGTGATTGTAATTGTACGACATCCTTTATTCGAGTGTGAGGCACTTGGACATGCATATGACTGGAAATAAAATCGAGATTACTTCATCATTGTAGCATTCACTTAGATTAATTATTTAATTAATTGTTATTTTCTGCTTTCCTAGTTAATCTCTTCTCACCCTTAAACTCCTATTAAACGCGGAATGAGTACGACTTGATTATGAGCATTTAAGTGTGACTACTTGGTAACCCAGTAGCGTACCTAGGATTTGCGCTTGGTAATCCCAGTGGTAGTTATGCACGAAGTCCAAGATGTATACGGATAATCAAGGAACAGATGCTCATTGCACTTAGGCTAGATTAGATTCTCTCTTACCCTTTCCTCCTAGCTTAGTTAATCTTATTTTCCATTGCCTTCAAGAGTAGCATTAGATTAGGAACCACATCATACACCTCACTTTGTACTAAACCATACCTAACAAAGATAATACTAGTCCAAGTGGGAAGACAACGAACTGCGACCTAAGGCTAACTATCTAGGTGCCACAACTAGTCTGTCTATAGAGTTCAACCGAATCACACGTGTAACGCTTGTATTCATATGGTTGAGTGTAGGGGTATCTCGCCACTCATCAGTAGGTTATGCATTTACGAGTTGGGACGATGTTGTTTTTGCTCATGTTGGCATTTCTGACTTTGCCTGTGGGCTCGATTTTTATTTCTACATTGATCCCTTGAAAGACAGTCATCCATGTCATGACCTAACGTTAAAGGAGCAAAGGAAGAGAAAGAACTGGAAGACTCGTCATGACTTTTGTAAGTCTCCCAATCATCCTTCAATAAATTCTTGTTAATTATTGAGAAGGTCCTAGGCCTTATGGGCCCACTTGTTCTATGGAATGTCCCATCCTCACTAGAGGTGTCTAGATTGGATGACAGAAATTCTTGAGTACTTTTGGGGTGCTCATGATCATAGGAGACCCCTGCATAAGGTTGAGTACTCCTAACTTCATCTTCATTATCATATAGTTTGTTGGTCCTCCAATGAATTGCCTCACTAGTTATTGCATTGTCATAGTCTTGTGAGAGAGACATTGTTGTGGATTGTGTGTGACTTATTTGTAATTAGTTTCTTTCTAAAAGATTTATTGTTAATGCTTCTTTGCAGTGATCTTGAATGATATAACTAATCTAGATAACTCACACCATCCCTGGAAATGACGCCAATGATGAGTGGCTAGGTACCCCTACACTCAACCATACAAATATGAGCATGTATGCATGATCCAATCGAACTCTGTAGATGGACTAGTAGTGGTATCTAGATAGTTACATGTTGATCACAGTTCGTTGTCTTCCCACCTGGACTAGTATTTGCTTTATCACGTATGGTTTAGTCCAGAGTGAGATGTATGATATGATTCTAAGCTAGGCTACTCCGAGAGACAATGGAAAATAATCGTGTTTAAACTAATAAACAATATGAAGTAAAATCTAAACTAGCTTAGGTGCGATGAGCATTTGTCCTTAATCATCCATGCACATCTTGGACCTTGCATGCTACTCCTGGGATTACAAAGCATATATTACTTGAACACTCCTAGATATGCTACTAGGCTACCAAGTAGCCACACTTAAATGTTCGTGATTAAGTCGTACTCATTCCACATCTAATAACAAGAATAGTAAATGATGGTAAATAAATAGTAACTAGGAAAACAATAAATGACAATAATAATTAAATAATTAAAAACTAAGTGAATTATGCAATGATGGAGTAATCTTGATCTTTATTGTCGATCATGTGCGTGTCCAAGTATGTCATACTCAAATAAAGGTTCTGTACAATTACAATCATCACACTATGGGCATGCATTGGGGAAAGAATTGAAATTAACTAAAGAATTGAAATGCATTGGGGAAAGAATGAAAAAAAGACTCTATTCTTACACTCACTGATTCCTTCTCCTTGTGCACCCAAATGTGTATTTATAGGCTTACACAAGAATGATATCATGTATCTGATATCATTATCCAAGCTGCGATATCGCGTACCCGATATCAAGGATCCAATATCGGGGCTTGGCAAACCATGATTCATCAATGGTTATCACGAAGGATGATGCATTGGTTATGTTGCAAGTGGTACAATTTGTTCCCAAAAGAAATAGTTTGTCAGTTACTCAAATTATCCTTCCATTGACTAAATATTCCAATAGGTCAACCAACCCCACCTAAGGTTGATCGATCTATGCACTCATAAATTTTAGTGAAAAGAAAATGCATCTCTTAACGTTGACTAACCTATCCATGAGTTGACTAACTCAAATTGATGGAAAGTTTAGAGCTAGGAAAAAGAATCATTCTTAAGGTCAACCAACCTTTCCATTGGTTACCTAACCTAAGACTATCAACCAATGATAGTTGTCCAGTTTCGAATGCTTGATGCTAAGGATAACCACACCAAGAGTTTACATTTTCACAAGAAATAGCAGTGGGTTGATTGACCTCATATACAATCAACCTATTAGGGAAAAATGACAAGATATAAAAGAAAAAAAGCCCCTCAAAAACTATGAGATGAGTAATGCATTAAGGAGCAAAGGTTGTCATTTGTCTCCAAGGGTAGAGTGTTCATCTAAGGATATCATAGCTCTCGTGGCCACTGATGCATATGTGGAGATGGATCATTGGATAAAGATTGGTATATTAGCAATAGCAATCAAGATTGAAATAATGAGAAGAATCCAAAAAAAGTTTGGTTATGTAAGAAATAGAGTTAAATAGAGAAAAACTATCTTTTATTGTATTTCTATGTTCTTATTGTTGTATCTCTTGTATGATCTACACTTTTATTGGATGTAATTCTATCTATTGTGAGATCCCAAAAGCATCATTTTACTTTCCTTTTTTTTGAGGTATGGTTTAAGGATTTTGTCCTTAAAATCTTGGTTGTCCAAAAGTGAGACTAGAAATCCTTGAAACCAACTTGTTCTTCAAGGATTTGAAGATCAGAAGGAAACCCAAGGGTAGAAGAGATTAAATAGCCCTACAAAGTGGACTAGGCCCAAGTTGAACCATTATAATTCTTGGTACACACTACTCATTTTATTCATTTTTTTATCTTAGTTTAGATGTGCTTTACTCTAATTTATTGAAACATTTGTAAGTACATTTTGGATGTTAAATTTATTTTAGATTGTGGAAATTTAATTAGAACACCCTATTCATCTTCTTCCTTACCCCCCATCCCCCTTTAGGTGTGACATTCAATTCATAAAAAATACATATAATAGTATTATCAAATTGCAATGAGGGCCTAGTCACATGGCATGGTCTATAATAATGATGGAAAAATTCATCCATGGAAGTCACACGCATTCAATTTTAACCATGAATTTTTCTTAAATGTGGAATATTGTCTATAAAATTATCTTGAATGTTCTTTAAAGTAAGTAAAAATGAAATAAAATGGTGTGCATTTTCTTTTATCATGAGTTATATAAGATAAGAAATATGAATAGTAGAGGCCTGGAAGGATTTCTTGCTAAAACCTTTACAATTTAAAATAGAAAAAAATGATTTGCTAAAAACATAATAATAGTCTCAAGATCTTTAAATATTTATTAAAGATTCCAAGATTTTATAAAAGATGATACACAAATAAAAATACTTGGTTATGAGATCAAATCCTCAATAACCATAAATATCATAAGAAAAGACATGATGGAAGCCAAAATAAATGTTAATGATGCATAGATAAACATAAACCGAGGGTTAGAAACACATGGTATTACATATCTCAACCTCTTTGTAGACATCAATGAATATGTTTCTTATAGAGGTGTTATAACTCAACATTGCTCACTAGAATTGAACTCATGACTTGGAGCTTTTAAATTAAAAATCTTACCACTAAGGTAACACCTCATTGTTATAAGTGCATTCTTTGAATGAGTGTAGTTAAAGTAGCTACATGTGATTATGATTATTTATAAAACCACGTACATGTTACTCAACTATCATTTTATAATGAGGGAGTGCAAGCAAAAGTATCAGTTTTTAAGACTCTTAAATTTGTAGGCTTTAAGTTACATATTCAATTTTAGTGGATAATGTTGAGTTCTAAAGTTCTAATTTAACTATATGTGAATGGACGATTTTTTCCTTTGCCGACATCGGGGCGCCTATGACTTTGGCCGCGACATCGCTTGCCGTGTTTTTTAGCGCAGAATCTACCGCCTGCTTGTGCTTTTTCTCAGCCTTTCATCATCTCACGTTTGGCAACTTTTTAATTTAGATGGAACAAGTTGCGATGGAGTTTTGTCACGCTGCAGCTGCATGATAAGATGTATTCAATTTGAGAATGCGCAGGATTTTTAGGGTTGCATGTTCCAAACATATCGCCTAGATCTGGATTTTCTGATTGTTCCGCACCGCATCTACTCTGCTGCACTCGGTCTTTTGGAAAATTGCATCCATATTACGATCCAGAGAGTTCATTTGTAGATCTGCATCAATCTGGAGTGGCGGTTGGGCGTCTCTGTGTTGCCACTGTGAAGAGGCTGGGCCTATTGCGTGGGTAGGCTAGTTGCAATGGCTGATTCGTCAGGTTCTGCTCTTCCTCAGGGATGTTCTTCTACCTCTTCTCAAATTGATTTCCTTTTACCAAATGATATTTTTGAAGCAATTTTCAATGATTTTGCAACTCGTTTTATTTTTTTTCAAATTGTGGGATTTTTACCAAGGTCCCCAAATATAAACACTCAAATCCAAAGCCTTCTTCTACCCCAGGGCATTCAGGTTTCTCATGCACGATATTATGCTCGAAATTTCATTTTGGTGGAACTATCCAATGCCTCTCAAGTTGAGAAGGCTCTCTCTTTAAAAATTTTTCCATCACGAAATGCAACCCTAATAGCACGTGCCTGGAGATTTGATTTTAATGTTAATGACCCAACTTTTAATATAATTCCCTGTTACGTGGAATTACCCAATCTTCCATTAATTTTCTCATCTTTTGAGAGGGACATTGTGAGCATCCTGGGTCCTATTATTTCTTATCATTGTACGGCAATTAATGGAACTCAAATTCGTTGTTACTGTATTGAATTGGATATCGCTCTTCGGAAAACCTCATTAACCCTCGCTGCTGGTGGAAAACTCTTCACCCAAAAAGTAAACTATTTTTACCTTCCAAACTCATGTAGCTATTGTCACAGGGCCGAGCATCATATTTCGGCGTGCCCCATCTTAGCTAGGAAGAAACCACCTATAGCACCCCAAAACACCTGTCCCCCAGTCACACCATTACGCCCATCCTCAGTTTCCTTTAAATTCAAATCTCCTTCCCCAATAGCTCCACCATCCTCCTCTCAGTCTAGCCCCTCCAAGCTACAAAATCAACAATCAGGTACTCACACCCCCACCCTTGTCATCCCCTCTAAGGTTGTCAAGGACTCTGTTTCGGTGGATGATTTCAAGGCGAGCAATGGAAGGAAACGAGTCAAAGCTTCTTTTAGTTGTACTTCTCCCTCTAGCTCCTCCTCACTGAACACTTCCATCGCCCCTGTCTCCACCAACAACTCCTTTTCTCTTTTGTCAAGAACAATGGAAGTTGATACTTTAACTTCCGAACCTTCCATTAACTTCTCATCCAACCTGCCTCTTGTTTCCCCATGAATCTTCTTTCATGGAACGTTTGAGGCCTTACTGGTAGGCTTCGACGGAAATGAGTAGGCAACTTTATCTCTAGTCTTAATATAGCCTTTGATTTCATTCTTCTTCAAGAAATTAAGGTTTCAGCAGATCTTTTATCCTTTTCCGCTCATTGGTTCCTCCCTCATTCCTCAATCCTAGCGATGTCCCATACGAGTGGGAAAGGAGGCGCGGCCATTCTCCTCTCACCCTACTGGAAAACTAAAATCCTTCAAAGTGGTTCTGACTCTAGGCATAGAGTTTCTTGGGCCACCTTCTCCTCCTTACATGGCCCTTTTGGCATTTGCTCGATATATGCTCCAAACGACTCCACAAAACGGGCTCTCCTTTGGCAAGAACTTGCAACTTCTCTTCCCCCAGTGCCTTGGATATTCGGAGGAGATTTTAATATGGTTGAATTCCCTCATGATAAGCTCATAGTGGTGTTTTTTCAATTGCACAATCTCGAGTTTCAGGCTTGGTCTGCCTTTAAGAAACAATTTTACCTTTCTGATGGGGTAGACACCGCCGGGGGCATTCCCCTCCACAGATTTACTTGGAGCAATCTTCGTCTTGGGCAAGCTTGCATCTACAGTAGGTTAGATAGGTTCTATTTCTCCACCCTTTCCTTTTGGCAAGCCTTCTCCACTACTTCGGTTAATTACCATGCCACCTTATTAGACCATCTTCCTATCTCCATATCTATCAAGATTCACAACAGCCCTCACCGACAAAAATTCCATCTTTTCCGACTACACAACAATTGTTTTTCTTCCCCTACTGCCCAACTACTTCTATCCAACTTTTGGAATGCCGAACCTAGGCCCCTAAATCAGGTGGGCTAGATTAATTGGTGGCATCGTGCTTCATGTCAAGTGCGTAACTTTGCTCGTTCATATGGTAAGGTCATGGCTACTCGGTCCAAACAAGAATACAATAAAATTCACTTCACTATTGAGCATCTTACTAATAGACTAGCTCAAGATCCCTTCAACACTCTAGTTCACGAGGAGCTAGCTAGAGCACGATTAGCCTTTCAACATTGGGATGTGTACCGAGCACAAAGTGCCTTAACTAAAAGTCGGCTCACTTGGTTAAATATTCAAGATGAACACTGTAAAGAATTTTTCAAGTACCTCAACACTGCTTCCCCTTCGCATTCTATTGACAAAATTTCTAGTGATGGTACCACCATTACTGACCACAACAGTATCATCTCTTTTCTCATGAACCACTATGAAAACCTTTTTGCAACAACCCCAATGGACATCTATTCATTCAAGTCTGCCACCACCAATTATCCTTGCCTTATCAACTCCACTATGTTGCAAAGTCTTGAGGCAGATATCACTCTGGTGGAGCTTCAGGCGGCCTGTTCCAAGTTAAGTCGGGGAAAGGCTCCTGGTTATGATGGTTTCCCTGTGGAATTTTTTCAAAATCATTGGGACTTGGTGGGAAATGATCTTCTGCAAGTCATTAATGAGGCTATCTTCATTGGTTCCCTTGGGCCCAATCTAAATTAAGGGGTAATTCGTCTCCTCCCCAAGTTTGGGGATCTTACCAATATCTCCAATTGGCATCCCATAACTCTTCTCAATGTAGTGTACAAAATTTGGGCTAAGTGCCTAGCCCTACGACTGAAAAAAATTCTTGGCCAAATCATTTCTCCCCAACAAACAGGATTTGTTCCTGGTAGATATATATTAGATAATGTAGTTGCCGCTTGGGAAGGTCTCAAGTGGGCTGAGGATGATGGTCAAGATATTCTCCTAGTGAAACTTGATTACGCCAAGGCGTATGACAACATTAAGTGGGATTTTATCTTGCAGACCATGACCAAACTTGGTTTTGGACCTAAGTTCTTGCAGATGGTAAAATGTTTATTCTCAGACGCTACCGCAAGAGTAGCCACTAACTGTGGCATTACCTCTCCCTTTCTAATACATAGGTCCGTGCGGCAAGGTTGTCCTCTCGCCCCCTATCTCTTTATCATCGCTGTAGACTTTCTTTGTCATCAGATTAACCTGGATATTCAAGCTAAAGTTCTCACTGGGGTCTGCCTTTCTTCCTCTCAATAACAGCTTCTCAATATGCACTTTGCCGATGACTCTTTTTTTCTAGTTCAAAACACAGTCGCAAATTTGCACCACCTCTTATTAAGGGTGGAGCAATATTGCACACTCTCAGGCTCTAATATAAATTGGAATAAATACTCTGTTTATAGCTTTACGGGCAATTACAACCATGTGACCAACTATAACTGGAAGCAGCTTCAGGATCAAGACATTGCTAAGCTTCTAGGAATCCCTTTCCGTTTTAGAGGTTCAACCTCCATTCTTTGGGAGCAGGTTATTTATCAGATCCAAAAGAAACTTGATAAATGGAAGACTAAACCCCTCACTCTAGTAGGTAAATACCTTGTATGTAAGTCCACATGTGCATCAACCCATGTGTACTACTCTTCATGTTGGGCCCCCTCCCAAGCTGCCTACCAAAAGCTTGAATGGCTATTCCGTGACTTTATGTGGTCCTCCAAAGATTCTCAGAAAGGATTTCATCGAGTCTCTTGGAATATTGTTACTCTTCCCAAGAATAAGGGTGGCTTAGGTCTTTTGAATTCCTATAAGCAGGGAATTACCCTGGTTGCTAAGTGGTTGGTACAACATTTAGATGCCTCAGATATTATTGGGACCCTCCTCCAATTTAAGGCTTCATCAAGCATATCCTAAAAACAAGCCCTTCTGGAAAGGCATCCATTTTGTCAATTGGATATTTCCCCCCCTCACTATCATTCTTCCTAGATCTCATGTTTTCAAAAGCATCTGGAGGGCTTGGCAAATTCTACAGAGTTATATAGATTGGATTAATGTCAAGATCAACCCCACTATCCTCTCTAGATTATGTCCATGGTGGTTACCTCTATCGCCTGCTCCCCTTGCCATCACAAAGGCTAAGGTAGCTACCTCGTGGTATCAAAAGGATGTCATCTCCTTAAATTGTCTTAAGCTGGCTGGTCATTGGATTTTAGGGGTCGAGTTTAACAATTTATATGGGGAGTCAGTGGCAATGAACCATTGTCTAATCCAGATTTACTCCTTTCTCCAAGGTCATTAGCAGCTTGATGTTACAATGCAAAGCCCTTTTCATGGCCTTCAATGACTTAATGGGGTTAAACTCTTGCCCTACCGGCCATCTATCCCCTTTCATCTTATGCATGACCCATCCGAGGTCATTCACCGCTACAATAAGTATTGGCATAAACAAGAGTCAGAAACATTTTGGATTCCTGTCTTCCAACACATTTGGAAACTTCCAACCCTCCCCAAATTTAAGCAGTTCCTTTGGTGTCTCCTCCACCATGGTCTACCCATCGGTAAACGTTTAGAATATTTAGGGATTCTCAATCCCAATTGCCCTCTCTGTGGTGGTCAAGATGACTTTGTCCATGTGTTTTGGCATTGTCCCTTTGCTCAGCATGTGTGGGAGTGGGCTGTCATAGTTTTTCCTTCATATAAGCTATCTCAAGAGGATGTCATATTTGGCTTTTTGAACATTACTTCTGTTAACCTCAAGTTTTTGTGGAAAGTTATTAGGCCTATTATTTTATATTATATTTGGAAGAGAAGATGCAATGTTATATTTCAAAGGACTGATTATTCTAATAAATGTTTGCTCACCAGGTTG
>MNCI01005175.1:94239-107276 GCA_015680685.1 Gnetum montanum | reverse complement strand
AGTGAGGTGTATGATGTGTTCCTATGCTAATGCTACTCCTGGGTATGATGGTAAATAATATTAACTAAGCTAAGAGAGAAAGAGAGAGAGAGAGGGTAAAAGAGAATCTAACTAGCCTAAGTGCGATGAGCATCTGTTCCTTAGTCATCTGTACACATCTTAGACCTTGTGCATGACTACCACTGGGATTACCAAGCGCATGGCCTAAGTACGCTACTAGGTTACCAAGTAGTTACACTTGAATGCTCGTGATTAAGTCATACTCATTCCGTATTACTAGGAGATAAGGGTGAGAGATATTAACTAAGAAAGCAACAAATAACAATTAATTAAATAAATAATTAAGCTAAGTGGATGCTAAAATGATGAAGTAATCTTGATCTTTATTGTCGGTCATGTGCGTGTCCAAGTACGTCACACTCGAATAAGGATGCCGTACAATTACAATCACCACACTGCAGGCATACACTGGGAGAGAAGGGTTGAGAGGAAAATTGATGTAAAAAGAAACTTAAACTTAATAATTCTAAAAACTAATAACTAATAGATCTGTCTACCTCTTATTTATAGATGAGAAGACAGGCTACGATATCGCGTACGCGATATTGCGGTCAACTAAAATGACAACTCATCAGCTTTGTTTAAAAAATTGAGGTTTGCAAGTTGATATATAGAACTGTTGAAATGATTTGTATGGCCAAAGTTTGAATTGTCTATCACACAAAAAAATCACCAATCAATATTGTTGCTAGTCAAATTCACATTTGTCACCAAGGACATCTATGCAGTATATACAAGTATTAAAAGTGAAAAATTTAAAATAAAATAATTAATTTAGAAAATTAAATTATGTTCATATTTTGTACAGAAAAAAATTTAAGCATGGTAGGAATAAGTTAAGTATAGTATTAACATATTTTATGAACATTATACTAAATAATAATATATATGTGCGAAAAAAAATCTCTTGCTATATATTTATGATATATATCTATTATTTAGGTGTGAGGATGTTTTATATTTTTCAAATTAAAAAATCTCAAACTGATTAATTGAGAATTAATTTTCCAAAGATAAAGTTTAGGTTTGAAAGTAGCTGAACTCACATAAATAATAATTTTTATGAAAAAGCTCATCTCTTATCCTAGCATTGTGATGATAATTATTTATTTACCATGGTAAACTCTAAAAAAAAGTAATAATAATAATGTGACTAAGAGAGCTTCCTTTAAGTGATACAATGGTACCATGACAAAGAAAAACTCTCTTGGAGGGGGATGGTAATTGGCCTCTCGGCCAAAAATATATATTGTGCACATGTTATTTTCTCAATGATATTGATCTTAGTGTTAAAATTTTTGTTATCACATTGTCAAAGAGCTTAGATATGTAATTATATGAAGTGAATTTATCTACTTATCTAGTATGCATATTTTTTTAAAAGAATAACATGCTATCAACCTTAGTTAAATTTTAAGTCTTTGTATTATTATTTATCATATAAAGCTAACTTTGAGCAAACTTGTGTGAATACCTGTATAGGGAAATTATTCTAAAGGTGCTTCTTGTTGTCTCTAATGGGGAATGTGTTAGAATTCTAAATAATTTAACTCATTTGAGATGCAAATATTATTGAAGATACAAACTCTAGTAAAACATTTTTCAAAATATAAACCAATGACTTCATTAGAATAATCACTAAAGAGAAATCCAAAACTAGATTCTTACCCACAAACATTTTTTTTCATTATTTGTTCATCAGAAAGAGTCTAATAGGAATACTTCCAATTGTAATTACAAATTGGGTTAGTGTTTTATATATCCACCCTGCAAGCTCATCAATAAAAAGCTCAAGTAAAGTAGGAGAAAGAAGACACCCTTGTTTTCCACGAACAAATCTATGAAATAAAATTCCTTCTTGCCAATTTGTAAATTAAATGCATACCTCTTTGTAAAGTATTTCGATGGTAAATAATAGTGTGCTAGGAAATTCTAAAGTGTCCAAGCACCCCCATAACTTACCTCAAATTATGGAATCATAGGCCTTGGAGAAATCTACCTAGAAAAATTTTTTCTTTGGACCTTTTTCTCTATTAATAAAATATTTAAAAGTAATGAGATGGTCTTTCATAAAATGTTGCTACTTAGATCTTTCTTGAGAAATTGCACACATTTATTTTCTTTAGTCATCTTCCAAGCATAGATTCTAGAATAGTGCCCAAAAACTTGGAAAAATATTGTTAATTGAAATTAGTCTCTAATTTAGTAAATATACATTTCTATGTTATAAATATGCACTTCTATTGATCGAAGATGAAACTTTTGTGGTATATATAATGATTACATATAAGACGTGGAGTAAGTCATCTATAATAATACATTATTCAAAATATAAAAAGAGACAAGAACATAATCAAGTATTTTCTTATCATATTATTACTTAATTCTCTCAGTTTTCCCCTTACCTTAACCCTACGACTTCTTCAAGTGGTTGTAATTGATGCACCTTTAATTTCAATAAAATTTTTTTTCGGGGTCCGACACCCCCCCATATTATTACTTAATTGAAAAATAATATGTGCTTTTTTTAAACTATAAGTACATCAATGGAATAAAGTCTAATGAAATATATTGCATATATAAAAAATAGAAATTCATTCATAATAAAAGACTTTAGTCATTTTCAAGCATAGTTTTATGATTTATTTCAAAAGAAAAATGTCATTCAATTGTAAATTTTCTTGTCATTCAAATCATTTCATGGATTCAAAGTATCACTATTTAATATTATTTTTAATGTATTTATATCATTAACATGTTTGAGTACCAACTTGATAGGAAAATGATAAGCAATTGTATTAAATCAAATCACACATTAATAATAAGTGATGAGTGGCAAGGTATCCCTATGCTCAACCATACGAATACGACTGTACACACACGATTTGGTCGAATTCCAAGGACTAAGTGCTTATGTGCCTCTGTAGAAAAAAGACGGGTTAGTCAATCATTGTCTTCCCAAGCTTACTTGTATGTCACGATTGTATGGTTAACTAAAATTGAGGCATATGATTTTTATGTTTTATGGTCTGGTGCTATGAAGGGAGGAGAGAGAGGGATAATTAAGAAACTAATTTAATTTAACTGCTCACTATGCTTTAACTAGTCCTAACACCAGCATCCGTTCTCACTTTCCATACACATCCTAAACCAGTGCAACATTGCTGGGATTACCAAACACTAATCGTTATTGGATTACCAAGTGTTACACGCATGCTCGAAGTGATCATACTGAGTGTGCTTACTTAGGAGAGTTGTAGGGTAAGAGAGAAAACATTAATTAGCTAAGAAAAGCATTTAATAACTATAAATATCATCAATTAATCTATTTTGAATGCTGCAAGGTTTATCACAAAGTTCATCTTTATTGTCGTACACACGATGTGCTTAGGTACACAATGCTCAAATAAAGATTCATTCACTTTATGACTCTTACTATGGGCACAAAGAAATAATTCTAACTCTGAGAGGGAGAAAAGGCAAGAGTTCAAGTAAGGGTCTAAAACTAGCTTACAACTCCAAGCACACCCAACTCTTATTTATAGGTGAGGAGGCCGGTCTCGATATTGAATGCCTGATATCGCTTAGAAGGCTCCGATATCGTGGATCCAATATCGTGGATGTGATATTGCAACCCCAATATTGTAATTCATCATATCCCCATGACTAAATGAAAACTTGTCCTCAAGTTCATACAAAATATTGGGAAGGTATGGGATTATTGACTAAATGACAACTGATGGTGAAATGGGATGAAAGACTCAAGGTGCCTGGTGAACGGATTAGCAATACATTACAACATTGGTGTTCATACCCATGGTAGTGAACACTATACATAAATGACATCTAGACTCTCATCTGACAGCTTGAAGAGAGAAAGAGAGAGAAAAGAAAATGAGGCGCGTTGTTGCTGATGTCAAGATTGTGAATTTCGTTGTTTATCCATAGCCACACGATTAAACTTGTTCCTGGCATAAATGCTCCAACTCCAGTCCATCTTGAGTGCTCCCTCATATCCCAGTCCATTATTTGTGTAATCACCATCTACACACACAACACAGTCACAAATGAGCAAGGATAGGTACAATGTAGTTGATACCTTGCCTTGATATAAAGCACATTGGTTGAGTTGTGGGTATGGCAAATATTGTGTTAGAGGTTTATGATGTAGGGGTGAGATAAGTTCAAAAATTATCTAAAAATTTTGGGACACAAGACCCCCATGACTAAGAGTGAACCTATGGTAGTGATAGGATGGAAAACTTGAAGGAACAAGAAAGATGAGAAAAATAACAATGGCAAAGCTAATAAAATGGATGTCGTAGATGGCGATTAAAGAAGAAATGGTTGATTGTAAGAAATGTTTAAGGGAAAGAACTTAACAATTACACCAAAAGGGAATGCCAGTGGGTCCTCCCTAAAGCAGGCTCATGCCCTCTATGCCCTGACAAACCCACAAACCAAAGAGTCTGTAGGCGCTAGGAATGTCATTTGGATGCAAGAGTTAAAGATGTACCCACAAGGACTTACCAAAGAGTAGCAATGCATCAACCAAGATATAGAATAATCATAAAATTGACAATGAGGTGGAAAATGTTAAGAAAGATGGAGAGGAGAAGGTGGAATGGAATCCCAAGAGCAAGGTTGTGTAAAGTCCCTTGGGTATTTTATGGTTAAGGTGACTGAGTAGAACTCATTCTAAAGTCAGACTCAAATCACCTACATCCAGTGACCTCAGCATCAATACACTGGACCAATCCATCCTCTTGAAGCAACAAGAATGCTTCCACAAAGAGTTAACACCATTCCACGGAGAGCGAGATGGAGAAGTAAGAAGCAAGAAAGGGCCTTAGTTAGAGGAACCTTTAGGCATGGGTAACATGTCTTTCTAGTGCCATAACTAGTGCTTGTAGCCCATGTTTCATTATTATGTCTAAGGGGTGTGCTTTGAATTCTCACCACTTTTGTTTTGGTGGGAACCACACCATGCAAAGACTTATTTTTAGTAACTCAGCTTCTTGATATTTGATCAATGGAAGAATGGCACAAAACCCATGAAAAGCATCCAAGGACCCAAGAGAATGGCTAGCACAAATGCATCAAATCCCCTTGAAGTCACACCCTTGTTAACCATTGAATCCTTCCTTGGTTTGAAAAATACCAATCCACCAATTTATTAAGAAGTTAATTAGAAAAAAGGGACTATATAGTTCCAAGCCAAGGGAGACCATAGAGTTGAATGGATGAATGGACGGCATGGACTCATTGCCTGCTTTATCAAAAGAACCATATCTTAGTATTAACATTGAAAATCAAAGGTAAAAACCAACCATTAGCAATCAACACAACTGTAGTACAATCCACCATCATGAGCACTTATTATATGATGAATGAAAGAAAATTAAACAAACAAAGAAACAGTGAAAATGGTAACGATGGTGCAAAAAAAAAATGAGCAAAGTTGAAGAAATTTGCAAAATAAAAATATATAAAACAAAAATGTTTTAAAAAAAAATAAAAAAGAGAGCTGAAGGCTTGGAATAATTAGCATTGGTGGCCCTCTCCCCCATGACTAAGTTAGAAGGAGGAGATCCAAAATAATGAGTATGGTTGTCCACCAACAGAGGTAGTAGGAGTACTAGTTGTCATAGGCTCATGGAAAGGTTTGGTTTGTTTGATGTTGATGAATAATATTTTATTTGGGCTCTAAGGCTTGTAAATCATCATGGCTCTTGAAGGAAAAGTTGCATGGATAATATAAGGTCATTTCCATAGTGTTTGAAATTTATTTCATTGTGGCACATGTGTGGGATTCCAGTACAAAACCTTATCTCCTAGTTGATATTTAAATTTTCTAATTTTTAGGTTATGACATTGTTTGTTAAAGGCCTTGTGCAATTCGTTAGATGATAGGGTAGCTAATTGGTTCTCATCTAGCAAGTTAAGATTCATTAACTATTCTTTTTGTGCTAGATCAAGGTCAAGGTTGAGGTCACATGCCATAGATAGTGTACGGAGCTCAGCTTGAATAGGAAGCATTGGAAGTTTACCGTACACTAACTCATAGGGAGAGTAGCCTATAGGGAGTTTCCATGTGGAGAAGTATG
This sequence comes from Gnetum montanum, assembly GCA_015680685.1. Lineage (NCBI taxonomy): Eukaryota > Viridiplantae > Streptophyta > Gnetopsida > Gnetales > Gnetaceae > Gnetum > Gnetum montanum. The sequence goes on along the minus strand of MNCI01005175.1, from coordinate 101,109 downwards.
CCCAAAGAGCATCATTTAGTTTAGTACTCCAAGTTTTCTTATACTTGCTAATAGTTCTTGTCAATATTTTTGTAATCTCCCTATTGGTAACCTTGGCTTGAGCATTCAGGTGAGGGTCATATGGAGTAGTTAGTTTGTGTTCAACCCCTAAGTATTGCATCAATTTTTGAAAATTTGCACCTATAAAATGTGTTCCATTGTTAGAAATAAGTGCACGTGGCACGTCAAACCTGTTTACAATTTGTTGTTGCACAAATCGTGTGGTTGTAGATGATGTATAGTTTTTAACAGTAGTTGCTTTTGCTCACTTTGTGAAATAGGTAACCACCGCAATAATGTAGGCCTTTCCATTGTACATTGGTGTAATAAGCACCATAAAATTAATTCCCTAAATGTTGAAGCATTCTAAAGGTTGAATCCATTGTTGTGGACCCTCCATTCTAGCAGTCATTCCCCCATCATGCTAACAACACTCACAAGATTAGACAAAATGATGGGTGTCCTGGAACAATGTAGGCCAATAATATCCTGCAAGCAAGAGTTTAATGGCTATTCATCTCTCAACGTAATGACCCCCGCAAGGACCCTCATGAGCATCTTGGATAACTCTTAGTTGATCTACATCAAGAACACACCATCGAACCAAGCCATTGGGACATACTTTATAAATTTTCTTGTTGATTTCCATAAAATACTTAGCTTGGTGAAGAAACTGTTGTTTCTTTTTAATGTCTAAATCTTGTGGTGTCTATTGTGTAAGGAGATAGGTGAGAATACTACTATACTAGTTTGTTTCCATGGTTAATTGATTGTTTACTACACCTGCAAAGAGGAATTCATCAGGGAAGTAATCAAAAATTGGATACTCATCCTCTTTGTTGTCCCATCGTAATCGAGATAAATGATCAGCGACTATGTTCTCAATGCCTTTTCAATCAATCATTGTAAGATTGAACTCTTGTAAGATTATGAGCCATCGTATGATGCAAGGGCTCACCGTTGGTTTATTCATAAGGAACCAGATTGCACTATGATCCATATGTACAAATACCTTATAACCCAAAACATAGTACCTAAATTTTTCTAGTGCAAACACTACGGCCTTTAGTTCTTTTTATGTTGTTGTGTAGTTAAGGTGTGCACCAGCAATACTTCAACTTGCACAATGGATGTAATAAGGACATTTTTGGTCATCTAACTGGGTAAGTATGGCTCCTAAGGCAAAGTTGGATACATCAGTCATTATGTGGAATGGTCTGAACTAGTCAGGAGCTTGTAGAATGGGTGTTTCTATGAGCTTATATTTTAAATTTTGGAAAGCTAGTTCACATTCCCTGGTCTATTTGAAAGATACGTCCTTTTTTGTTAGTTTAACCAATGGTTTTGCAACCTTTGAAAAGTTCTTAATAAACCTTCTGTAGTAGCTAGTGTGTCCAAGGAATGACTGGATATCTTTTACAGTTTCAGGTTGTCGAGTGATTCCTTGGATAACTTTGATCTTTTTGGGGTCTACCTCTATCCCAATTTGTGAAATCTTATGCCCTAATACTATGCCTTCTTGGACCATTAAATGGCTTTTTTACCAATTGAGCCTCAAATTGGTTTTTACACATCATTTTGATACTTGCTCTAACCAGTCCAAGGCTTGATCAAAGTTTGCTCCATAGGTGGAGAAGTCATCCATGAAGACTTCCACACCATTTCCTATCTACTGCTAGAATATGCTTAGAACTAATCGTTGAAATGTTGCAGGGGCATTGCATAAGCGAAACAACATCTGTTTGTATGAAAATGTTCCCCAAGGACTGGTGAATGTAGTCTTGGCTTGGTCTTTTGGGGCTATTTTAATTTGGTTGTACCCACTGTACCCATCCAGAAAACTATAGTAGTGATGCCCTGCAATGGTGTCTAAGACTTGGTCGACCTATGGCAATGGAAAGTGGTCTTTGAATGTTGCCATATTTAGTAGCCTAAAATATATGCACATCCTCCCCGTTTTGAGCACAATAACTAAGGAATTAACCCATTCACTATCAGCAATGGGGTATATGAACCCAGCTTTTAGAAGCTATTCAATTTCTTCCTTAACCATTTGCTTAAACTTTGGGTTAAGTTGCCTCTGTGGTTGTCTTCGAGGATTCATGAAGGGGTCGGTGTAAAGTCTATGTTGGCATATCCTAGGATCTATTCTAGTTAATTTGGGATATGACCAAGTGAAGGCTTTTGACCATTTATTACTTTCAACAGTCTTTCTTTTTATTGAGGAGCAAGCTTCGCATTAATAATTACCAATTTTCCATTTTTAAGAAATGTGTACTCCATACTGGTGGGCAATGATTTTAGCTCAAGGGGCTCCTGCTTAAACTTATCAAGGACTTCCAACTTCCCCTAGTTGATATTTTCAATGTTAAGACTCGGAAGTTGGTGATGGACTTGCTCCAATGTGTCTATGCTATCAATGTAAGTGCAAGTCAAATGCTTAGTTGGTTCCATGCATATAGTTGAACTACTCTCTTGATCAGTTGTCACCCATTGGGTGCCTTCTTGTCTTGTGACTGCTGCATACAGGCATCTTTGTATATTAGTCACTTGTGCACACTAATTTCATGTAGGTAATGTTAAACGTTGTACACACCATGAATTCTGCATGCAATTACACCCTGTGTCATTGTATGCAATTCATGGAAGTTTCTTCTTCTCGATATTTCCAAATGTATTTTCCTTTGATATTTCTAGGGAAAGATAACAGAATCCTAAGCATGCGTCAATTGTGCTTAGCCATGCTCTTCCCATTATGATTGGGAAGTCCCCCTTACTGTTGTTTACTTGAATTACTAGGAAGTTAGCTAGATACGACCACCTAGAAATAGTGGTAACAATGTCCTCCAATAGTCCTAATGAGACAATGATGGACTGGTCAGCCAACTCTAAACAAATGTTACTCTTTTTTAATGGAGGAAGGTTCTAGGCCTTGTACATTTCTTGAGAGATTAAGTTGACACTGAAATCTATATCCAAAAGAGCTTTGCACAACTTATGTCTAATGATTTGTAGATATATTAGAGGACTCCCAAGATTGAAGAATTTCCTAGGAAGATGGCCAACTTTTATCCAATCGATGACGACATGAGTTAACATGACCATATGTGCTGAGTGTGGTTTTTGGGTTGAAGGGAGCTTCAAAGTTTCAAGTGATAGTGAGGTAGTTGAAGAATCAGCCGCTTGTGGTTGCAAGGACTTAGTTGGACTATTGGTTCTAAGAAAAGGTCTTTTCTTCATGCAATTGTTAGAACCAATAGAAGGTTGAGGGTTAACAGCCCTTGTGGCATTACGTTGCTATAGTTGGTAGTGAGGTTGAGGGGTAACGTAACCAGTAAAGTCATGTGGAGAGATTGGCTGCTACACATAATATCCATATGGGTTAGGTTGTCGGTAAGGATACTGTTGCCTTGGTGGTGGCATTTCCCATGATTGTGGATGCTGCCATTGTTGATATTGCTCAATCAATTGTGGTGGAGTTCCACTTGGATAATACGTTAAGGGTTGGTGGAACTGTCTTGGGTTACCTTGAGGATAAGGTAACCTTGGAGGTGTTTGCCTTTTGTTTAATCATGGGTTAAGTGCATGTACTCTAGACTCCTACAGATGTGAGAGTATAGGGAAACATCCTTTAGGATGGTCATATTGGCATATCTCACATCCACTATCATTGTTTGTATCTGAATCCATAGCCTCTTCGATGATGGCAACTTTTCCCTTACCTTTGTTAGGTGCATATTCAACTTCTCGCTGTTTTCTCTTTTCATGGTCACTACCTTTCTCTCTAGACTCCTCTACTATTTTGAGAATAGTTTGAAATCTATTATCTAGGGAGTCCCACATTTGGTCTACCTTTGCCAATACTTTCGATGCCAACTTTTGAATAGGCAAAGATTTCCTATTCATTATCTCTTCGAGTGGTGACTCTTTTTCATCCTCACAAAATCTTACTCTCTTCTTTTAGAGGGAAGGATCTCTATTATATTCTCTACACTCTCTTTTTTCCTTAGCTCACCTTCCTCTTTAGCAACTTTCTCCAGTAATCTTTGAATTTGATGGATCCTAAGCTTAGATAGTCTTACTTGGGCATAAGTTCCAAGGGTTTTTCGTGTTTCATGCCTAAGCCCATCTATGAGATGGCATAGCTGATTCCTTTGTGAATAACCATGGTTAGGAAAATGATGTAATAGTGCATAATATCAGCCCATGGAAGCATCCAAGGGTTCATGTCCTCCTTGTTTCCATCCTTGGATTTGCTTTCACAGGTTGGACACTCAGGAGTACATTTGGTACTTATCATTGAATAAATCTAACATGGTGCTCCACCTATGAATGGATTCTAGTTCTAAGGACCAATACCAGCTCTTCACTTCTTTGACTAGTATCCATGGGAACAACTTTAGTTTTTTCCATTCGTTTTCTATGTTTTATAAGGTACACACATCATGAAATGCTTGTAGATGATTTTGAGGATCAGCATTGTATCCCCCTTCGAATTGTGGAATATTGTTCATGTCTAATCTCTTAATCCTACTATCTTTTTGGTGCCTTGTTGGGATTCTAACAACCTCAGTTATGTCTAGCATACTTCGAGTAGTGAGTAGGGGTTCATCGTGATCGTCCTATCTGTGGCATCTATGATGCCTATGTTGTTCCCTACTCTCCCTTCTTTCACGGTATGCTTCTCTAGAGTGACCTTGTCTCCTTTCCTGACTGTTTCATCTATGAATCTCGTTTCACCTACATCCTCATGGTCTTTTTCTTTGTAACTGCATCCAAATCCTAAAGGAGAGGGTGAAGGAGATGATGAAGGTGAAGAAGGAGACTGTCATCATGTTGGTGCCTGCTTCCTTCTCTTTGGTGGTCGTAGCCTCGATCACGGTTATAATCAAAATGTTCATCCTTGTCATGTGTTTGTGTTCCTTTTTTAGATCCTTTTTATCTATCAGTACCAGAATCCAGGTTATGGATAGTTGAGTAAAGATTTTGATACATAACCCTTTTATCGAAGTCAATGGGAAGAACATCATTGTGTGGGCAACTACCTGAGGTAGGTTCACCACCCTCATTTTCTCTTAGGACATGTGGGACATTCTGCAACAACTTTTCCTTCAAGGATTCATGATGTCTCTCTTGTTGTAAATCCCTTTGACGTTGTGCCTCCGTGGGTTGATACTCTCTCGAGTCATGATCATGCACAATATACTCTACCTATAAGTGTTGCATACCAATTTTTGTGAGATCACAAAGAAGCATGCCCAAGACTGAGCAATCAGGAGGTAACACTATGTTACCTTCTAAATCTCGCCAATGCAATTGTTCATCTTGGTGGAGTATAAAGGTAAATTTTGGTACATGCTCATCGGGATAAACATATACCACATGAAACTGTTGAGGGACTGGCAGATTATCATGTGTACTACGTCTCTGATTGTTTCCTGAATCGAACCTAGGCGGTGAAACACTTTCGTATGAATAAGGAGACATAATTGTCTATTCAGTGTGCAATGTATTATTATATATTATTTTTTTCTTTAACCAACCCTAAGGGTTGGTTCCAATGATGTGAAAGATATCCTAAGTTCTAATTAGCGCACAAACAACAAAGTCGCCGGCAATAGCGCCAATGATGAGCGGCAAGGTATCCCTACGCTCAACCATACGGATACGAGTGTATACACACGATCCAATCGAATTCCAATGACTAAGTGCTTATGCGCCTTTGTAGAACAAGGATGGGTTGGTCAATCATTGTCTTCCCAAGCTTACTTGTATGGCACAACTGTATGGTTAACTAAACTTGAGGCATATGATTTTTATATGATTTTTATGTTTTATGGTCTGGTGCTATGAAGGGAGGAGAGAGAGATAATTAAGAAACTAATTTAATTTAACTACTTACTATGCTTTAACTAGTCCTAATACTAGCATTCGTTCTCACTTGCTGTACACATCCTGAACTAGTGCAACATTGCTAGGATTACCAAACGCTAATTGTTACTAGGTTACCAAGTGTTACACGCATGCTCGAAGTGATCATACTGAGTGTGCTTACTTAGGAGAGTTGTAGGGTGAGAGAGAAAACATTAATTAACTAATAAAAGTATTTAATAACTGTAAATATCATCAATTAATCTATTCTGAATGCTACAAGGTTTATCACAAAGTTCATCTTTATTGTCGTACACACAGTGTGCTCAGGTACACAATGCTCGAAATTTTTTTTTTTTTACTTTATGACTCCTACTACAAGCATGTAGAAATAATTCTAACTCTGAGAGGAAGAAAAGGCAAGAGTTTGGGTAAGGGTCTAAAACTAGCTTACAACTCCAAGTGCGCCTGCCTCTTATTTATAGGCGAGGAGGCAAGTCCCAACATCAGATGCCTGATATCGCTTGGAAGACTCCAATATGATGACCCTGATATTGCAGTTTATCAATAAGAGATTCAACCGTCTACTCAAGTATAACATGAGTACTATATCTATCAATTATTAAATTCTAAAGTAAGAATCATTCAATAATGTAGTAAGCTATTAGTCATATCATGCATTACAATTACAACATTATCATCCACTTCATTCAAAATAATAACATCCATTGATGTTATTACATCATTCATTTTAATTATTATTTGCATTACACTCAAAGTAATGTTATTTATTTCATTTAACCCATAATTTATGGCTTGTAAAACTTCTTAGTAATTAAAACTCTCTCTCAAAGGGGGTAAAAATATAGATATAAATTTTGATGACCTTTGGATAACTTGTTGGACTTTCTTACCTAATTAAAACTTAGTATAAAAAGGATAAAAAATCCATTTGAAGAT
>MNCI01005175.1:63271-76578 GCA_015680685.1 Gnetum montanum | reverse complement strand
AAGAAGAAAACATCCAAGCACCCAAGAGAATAGCCAACACAAATGCATCAAATCCCTTTGAAGTCACACCCTTTTCAATCCTTGAGTCCTTCCTTAGTTTGAGAAATGCCCAGTCACCAATTCGTTAATGTTTTATTATTAAAGAATGGGACTGTACAGTTTCAAGCCAAGAGAGACCATAGAAATTTATGGATGCATGGATGACGTGGACTCATTGCCTATTATATCAAAAGAACCATACCTTAGTATCAACATTATAACTCAAAGGTAAAAACCAAACATTAGTAATCAATAGAATATAGTTCATACCACCATTATGAGAACTTATTAGGTGATCAACATAACAGAACAAAAACAACAAACAAAGATAAAACAAAAAACAAAAATAAAAAAAAAAACAAATAGTCACACAAAGAAATGAGAAAGTATAACGATGTTGCAAAACAAAAGCAAGAAAAATTAAAGAAATTTGTAAAACAAAAATATGTAAAACAAAAATTTTAAAAAGGAACTGAGGGCCTCAAATGGTTAGCAGAGGTGGCCATCTCCTCCATGATTGAGTTGGAAGGAAGAGATCCAAAATAGTGAGTAGGGTCATCCCTTCTTAGAGGTATTATGTGCACTAGCCGTTCTAAATTCATGGAAGGGTTTGGTCTGTTGCACATTCACTAACAATCTTTGATCAGGGCTCTTAGGTTTGTATATGGTCATGGCCCCTGAAGGAAAGGTCGCATGAATAATGTAAGGTCCTTCCCACAGTGTTTGAAATTTTGTGCATTGTGGCACATGTGTGGGGTTTCGGTAGAGAACCTTATCTCCTAGTTGATACTTAACCTTTCGAATCTTCAAGTCATGACGTTGCTTGTTATATGCCTTGTGCAACTCATTTAATGACAGGCAGCTAATCGGTTTTCATCTAGCATGTTTAAAGTTGACAACCTTTGTTTTTGTGCTAGATCAAGATTGAGGTGGAGGTCACAAGCTGTTAATAGTGTATAGAGCTCAATTTGAATCAAAGGCATTGGAAGCTTTCCGTACACTAACTCATAGGGAGAGTAGCCTATAGGGAGTTTCTAGGTGGAGTGGTATCCCCAAAGAGCATCATTCAGTTTAGTGCTCCAATCTCGCCTATATTTGCTAATTTTCCTAGTCAATATTTTAGTGATATCCCTATTGGTGACCTTTGCTTGTCCGTTAGCTTGGGGGTGATAAGGTGTAGTCAATTTATGTTCAACCCCTAAGCGTTGCATTAACTTTCAAAAAGTTGCACCTATGAAGTGTATTCCATTATTCAAAATAAGTGCACATGGAACACCAAACCTATTTATGATTTTTTGTTGCACAAATTGTGCAGCTGTAGATGATGTGCAGTCTTTAACAGCAGTTGCTTCAACCCATTTTGTTAGATAGTCTATGAAAACTACATTGTAAGCTTTTCTATTGGACATTGGTGTAATGGACCCCATAAACTCTATTCCCCAAATGTCGAAGGGTTCTAACAGTTGAATCCATTGTTGTGGATCCTCCATTTTAGTAATCATTCCCCCATCACGTTGACAACGCTCATAAGATCACTCAAATTGATGGGCATCCTGAAATAATGTTGACCAGTAATATCTTGCAAGAAAGATCTTAATAGCCATTCATCTTCCTACATAGTGATCCCCATAAGGGCCCTCATGAGCATCTTGGAAAACTCTCAGTTGGTCTACCTCGGGCACTCACCATAGAACCAAGCCATTAGGACAAACTTTGTAAAGTTGTTCATTGATCTTCATGAAGTACTTAGCTCTATGAAGAAACTGTTGTTTCTTCCTAAAGTCCAGCTCATGTGGGTAGTTGGTTATTTACTACACCGGCAAGAGGGCTTCATTAGGAAAATGATCAAACATTACATATTCATCCTCTTTGCTGTCCCAGCACAACCAAGATAAATGATCTACAACTACATTCTTGGTGCCTTTCTGATCAATCATCGTTAGATCGAACTCTTGTAGAATTACCAATCATCATATAATACAAGGGCTAACTGGTGGCTTGTTCATGAGGAACCGGATTGCACTATGATCCGTGTGGATGAACACTTTGTAACCTAACACATAGTGCCTAAACTTATCCATTGCAAACACTACAGCCATTAATTCTTTCTTTGTAGTTGTGTAGTTAAGTTGTGCACCGGTGATACTTCTACTTGCACAATGGATGTAGTAAGGATGTTTTTGGTCATCCAACTATGTAAGCACAGCTCCTAAGGCATAATTGTATGCGTTAGTCATGATGTTGAATCATCTGGACTAGTCAAGAGCTTGTAGAATGTGAGTTTCTACTAGCTTTCATTTCAGAGTTTGGAATGCTCGTTCACATTCCCTGGTCCACTCAAAGGGTACGTCCTTCTTTGTTAGCTCTACCAATGGTTTGGCAATCTTGGAGAAGTTCTCAATGAATCTCCTATAGTAGCCAGTGTGTCCAAGAATGACCAAATGTCTTTGACAGTTTCCAATTGATAGGTGATTCCTTGGATAACCCTAATTTTGTTTGGGTCTACCTCTATTCCTACATGTGAAACCTTATGCCCAAGTACTATGCCCTCTTAGACCATTAAATGGCTTTTCTACCAATTGAGCCTTAGATTGGTTTCTACACATCTTTTCATCACTTGCTCTAATCGGTCCAAGGCTTGATCAAAACTTGTTCCATAGGTGGAGAAGTCATCCATAAATACTTCCACTCTGTTCCCTATCTGCTATTGGAATATGCTTAGAACTAGGCATTGAAAGGTGGTAGGAGTATTACACAAGCCAAACAACATTTGTTTATACACAAATGTTCCCCAAGGACTAGTGAATGTTGTCCTGGCTTGGTCTTTTGGGGCTTTTTGTATTTAGTTGTATCTGCTATAGCCATCCAGAAAACTGTAATAGCGATGCCCTACTATGGTGTCTAAGACTTGGTCAACGAATGGAAATGGAAGGTGATCCTTAAATGTTGCCATGTTCAGCAGGCTAAAATCTATGCACACCCTCCATTTGCCTCCCTTTTTAGGCATGATTACTAGAGGGCTAACCCATTCGCTATTAGCAATGGGATATATGAACCCAGCCTTAATAAGCTATTCTATTTCATCTTTTACTACTTGCTTCAATTTTTGGTTCAATCACCTCTGTAGTTGTTTTCGAGGTTTCATGGAGGGGTCAGTGTAAATCCTATGCTAGCATATCCTAGGATCTATTCTAGTTAATTCGGGATATGACTAGGTAAAGGCTTTTAACCACTTGTTTATTACTTTCAGTAGTCTTCCTTTTTGTTTGGAAGCAAGCCTTGCTTTGATGATTACCAGTTTTCCATTTTCAAGAATCATATATTCCAGACTGGTGGGCAATGGTTTTAATTCTAGGGGCTCTTGTTTGAATTTTTTAGGAATTTCCAACTTTTCCCAGTTGATGTTTTTAAGGTTAAGGCTTGGAAGTTGGAAATAGACTTGCTCTAGTGCATCTATGCTTTCGATGTAAGCGCAAATTATTCCCTCAGTTAGTTCCATGCACATTAATGAGTTGCTCTCTTGATCAGCTATTAGCCATTGGGTGTCTTCTTGTCATGTGGCTGCTACATATAGACACTTTTGTATGTTAATGTTTTTTGCACACTAGTTGCATGTAAGCAATGCTAAACTTTGCACAACCCATGATATCTGCACACAATTGCATCCTGTATCACTGTATGCAATGCATGGAACCTTCTTCTTCTCAATATTTCCAAAAGTGTTCTCCTTAGATATTTTGAAGGAAAGGTCACTGATTCCTAGGCTTACATCTATAGTACTTAGCCATGCCCTTCTCATTATTATTGGGAAGTCCCCTTTACCGTTATTCACTTGTATCACTAGGAAATTAGCTGGGTATGACCACCCACACACAGTGGTGACGATGTCCTCCACCAGTCCCAAGGGAATAGTGATGGACTGGCCAGCTAGCTTTAGGTAAATATTTCTCTTATTTAATGGAGGTAGGTTCTAGGATTTGTACATTTCTTGTGATATTAAGTTGACTCTAGAACTTGAATCCAGAAGAGCTTTGCATGGCTCATTCCCAATGATTTGGAGATAGATTAGAGGGCTTCCAAGATTAGAGAATTTCCTAGAAAGGTGGCCAATCTTGATCCAGTCAGTAACGGCATGTGTTAACATAACCGTATACATTGAGCTTGGTGTTTGGTTCAAAGGGAGTTCTGAAGCTCTATTTGATGAGGAGGCATTTAGAGGTTCAATCGCTTGTGGTTGTGAGGGCTTGGTTGGACTGTTGGTTTTGAAGAAAGGTATTTTCTTCATATGGTTGTCAGAACCAATAGTGGGTTGAGGATTTACAACCCTTGTGGCATTACGTTGCTGCGGTTGAGTAAGGAGTTTCCCTTGCATTGCTGGAGCGAGTAGTGATGGAGCTATTGGTGTGAGAGTTGCGGATGGATTTGAAGAATGGTATATTTGTGGGTTATCTCCCCTAGGAGAAGGAGTTCTATGATACTCACAAGCTTGGTAGTGATGTTGTGGTGTAATGTGACTAACAAAGTCATGTGGAGAGATTGGATGCTGCACGTAGTAGCCATATGGATCAGGTTGCTAGTATGGGTATTATTGCCTTGGTGGTGGCATCCCCCATGACTGTGGGTATTGCCATTATTGATGTTGCTCAATGGGTTGTGGTGGAGTTCCATTTGGATAATATGCTGAAGGTTGATGGAACTACCTTGGGTCACCTTCGAGATAAGGTAACCGTTGGGGTGCTTGCCGTTTATTTAGTCGTGGGTTGAGTGCATACACCATAGACTCTTGTAGATGTGATATCACTAGGAAACATCCCTTAGGATGGTCATATTGGCATATCTCACATTCACTATCATTGTTCGTGTCTGAATCCACAACCTCTTTTGTGATGGCCATTTTACCCTTACCCTTGTTATGTGCATTTTCCACTTCTCTCTTTTTCTTTTTGTCATGGTCACTACCTCACTTCCTAGACTCCTCTACAATTTTAAGAATAGTTTCAAACCTACCATCCAAGGAGTCCCACATTTAGTCTACCTTTGCCAATACTTTTGATGTTAACTTTTAGAGAGGTAAAGTTTTCCTATTCACCATCTCCTCGAGTGGTGACTCTTCCTCATCCTCACAAAATCTCACTCCCTTTTTTTGAAGGGAAGGATCTCGGTTGTATTCCTCTGCACTTTCTCTCTTTCATAGATCACCTTCTTCTTTGGAAAATTGCTCTAGTAGTCTATGAATTTGATGAGACCTAAGCTCGGATAACCTTCCTTGGGTGTACATCCCAAGGGTACTTCTTGTTTCATGCCTAAGTCCATCCACAAGATGGTGTAGTTGATCCTATTGTGAATAACCATGGCGAGGGCAAAGATGTAATAGTGCATAATAGTGGCCCATGGTAGCATCCAAGGGTTCATGATTTTCTTGCTTCCATCCTTTGATTTTCTTCCATAGGTTAGACACTTAGGAGTATGTTTGGTACTTATCATTAAATAGTTCTAACATTGTACTTCACCTCCAAATGGATTTTGGTTCTAAGGACCAGTACTAGCTTTCAGCTTCTTTTACTAGTGTCCTTGGGAACAACTTCACCTTTTGCCATTCTTTTTCTATGTTTTGCAAGAAACATGCATCATGGAATGCTTGTAAATGATTTTGAGGATCAACATTGTATCCCCCTTCAAATCGTGGGATGTTGTTCATGTCTAACCTCTTGATCCTACTATCATTTGGTGCCTTGTTGGAACCATTGCAACCTCCATTATATCTAGCATGCTTTTAATTGTGAGTAGGGGTTCTTCATGATTGTCTCGTTCATAGTGTCTATGGTGTCTATGTGATTCTCTACTCTCCCTTCTTCTATGCCTTGATTCTATAGAGTGCCCTTGTCCTTGTTCTCGACTATCTCATCAATGAATTTCACATCATTTTCCCTTATCCTCATGATTGGTTTCCCTATGACTACGTCCGGACACTAAAGGAGAGGGTGAAGATGATAATGATGGTGAAGAAGAAGGAGAACTATTGCCATGATAGTGTTTTCTACCTTCTCTTCGGTGGTCTCGGCCTTGATCGTGATGACGATTAAAACATTTGTCCTTATCGTGTGTTCATGTTCCTTCATTGAACACTTCATGTTTGTGGGTATTAGAACCAAGGTTGTGAATAGTGGAGTGGAGGTTCTAATACACTACCTCTTGACCAATGTCAGGAGGAGGAACATCATTTCGTGGGGAACCTATTGAAGCAGGTTCACCATCCTCAATTTTGCTCAAAACGCGTGGAGCATCATGGGGTCATTTACCCTTCAAAGATGTATGGTATCTATCCTGTTGCAAGTCTCTTTGACATTGCACTTCTGTGGGATGATAGTCCCTTGAGTCATGATTGCATGCAACGTATTCTGTGTATAAAAGTGACATGCCTATTCGTGTGAGAGCACGAAGGAGCATGCTGGGAATTGATCGGTCTAGAGGCAACACTATGTTAGCCTCCAAGTCTCTCCAATGCAGTTGTTCATCGTGGTAGAGAATAAAGGTGAAATTAGGTACATACTCATCAGGATGAGTATATACCACATGAAACTATTGAGAAATTGACAGATCTTGGTTATGTGTATTATGCTGCCAATTGCCTCTTGTGTTAGTCCTAGGTGCTGAAGTTCTCTTATGAAAAGAAGAAGACATCTTGTCTTGTTCGGTGTGCAATGTACTGTTGTCTTGTCTTTCTTAGATTAACCCTAAGGGTTTGTTCTAATGTTCCAACAATATGAATTATTTCCTATGTTCTACGCAACACACAAACAACTAAGTCCCCGACAACAGTGCCAATGATGAGTGGTGAGGTACTCCTATACTCAACCATACGAATACGAGCGTTTCATGCACGATTCGGTTGAACTCCAAGGACCAAGTGCTTATGTGCCTTAATGGAAAACTTAGGGTTAATAAATTGTTTTCTTCCCAAAATTACTTGTATTGTCATGGTTGTATGATTAAGTAAGCTTGAGGTATATGATTTTTATAGCTTTTGTATTTTTTATGTCTTTTGCTAATAAAGGATAGGGAGAGAGAACTAAGTGGATAACTTACATTAACTATTCATTAACTAGTTTCTAAATATATCTAACACCAGTATTCGTTCCCATTTTCCATACACATCCTAAACCAGTGCAACGTTGCTAGGGTTACCAAACGCTAATCGTTACTGGGTTACCAAGCACTACATGCATGCTTGAAGCGGTCGTACTAAGTGTATTTAACTAAGGGGGTTGAAGGTCGAGAGAGATATTAATTAACTAGGAAATCATTAAACAATAATTAATTACTAATTAGCTTAATCTGTATGATGCAAGGTTTATCATAAAGTTCGTCTTTATTTCCATACACAAAATTATGCTTAGGTACAAATTGCTCAAATAAAGATCCGTTCACTCTATGACTCCTACTGTGGGCACATAGAAATAATTCTAACTTTGGAATGACTAAACTACAAAAATATGGCTAAGGGTCTAATTCTAACTATGTGGAACCAAGGGCGCTACCTCTTATTTATAGAATATGAGGTAGGATGCAATATTGCATATGCGATATCGCATGGTGGCTGTGATATCGTGTATGCAATATCGCGTATGCGATATCACGGTTCATCAACAAGATAGAATCCAACATTGTTTGAATAGATTTCTTTACTTTGAGAATTGACTAAATTATTTTGCTATTGCATAATGCATAGGATCACTACTTTCCAAGAGCTCCATTTAATGGGAAAAAATGCTCAAAGTTCTTAATGAAGATAAATTTGGAAGCAATGTTCTAAATGGAGATTTAGTTTGGTAATATAATTTTTTATTTATTGGATGGTATAATCTTAAGTTTGTTAATTATTATATGGTGTAATCTTTAAGTTAATTGCTCTTCCACTCCTACGGGGGCCTCCCTTGCCTTTTATAAGCCTCGATTATGTATGCAGTTGATCTTTGCCTATAAGTCTCAACATTTTACATGTGGTCATTGGTTGATTATTCTTTTTGGTATTTATTAGTTGTTGATCACTCCATTGGTAATGAATTGTGGTTTTCCAAGCCTCGATATTGAGTACATGATATCAAGTACACAATATCAGGTACGCGATATCTTAGCCTGGATACAATATCATATACATGATATTGTGATTCCTGTGTTGGCCTATAAATATAGCACTCAGGAACATGGGGAGGGGTCTTTTTATGGGAAGTCTTTGGGTCATGTCTTTTTGTCATTTTTAGTTCCTTTTGCAAAGTGCATGCCCATAGTGTGATGCTTGTAATTGTACGGAACCTTTGTTTAAGTGTGGCATACTTCAAAATGCACACAATCGACAATAAAGATTGAGATTACTCCATCATTGCAGCATTCATTCCATTTTTAATTATTTAATTATTATTTATTATTTTCTTAGTTAATATTTATTTATCATCATTTACTATTCCTATTGTTAATGTGGAATGAGTACATCTTAATCACGAACATTTAAGTGTCACTACATGGAAACCCAGTAGCATATCTAGTAGTGCTCAAGTAATGTATGCTTGGTAATCCCAGACGTAGTACATAAAGTCCAAGATGTGTATGGATGATTGAGGATGGATGCTCATCGCACTTAGGCTAGCTTAGGTCTTATTTCATAGTGCTTATTAGCTTAATCATGATTATTTCTTATTGTCGTTAGGAGTAGCATAATGTTAAAAGCCACATCATACACCTCAATTTAGACTAAACCATACATGACAAAGCAAATACTAGTCTAGGTGGGAAGACAACGAACTATGATCAACATATAACTGTCTAGGTTCCACAACTAGTCTGTCCATGGAGTTTGACTGGATCACACATACATGCTTGTATTCATATGGTTGAGCATAGGGGTACTTTGTTGCTCATCATTGGTGCTATTGTCGAGGATGGTGATAGTTATCTAGGTTAGTTATATCATACAAGATCATTGTAACAAGGTATTAAGGATATATCTGTCAAACAAAGAAATTAAATTCAATTAAGTCACACACAATTCACAAAAATGTCTCTTTTACAAGATAGCGACAATGCAACATCTAGTGAGGCAATTCATTGGAGAACCAATGAAGAAGTTTGGAGTACTCAATCTTATGCAGGAGTTTCATATGTTCATAGACACCCCAATGATACTCAAGGATTTTTTTCATCCAACTCAAGCAACTCTAGTGAAGATGGGACATCCCCTAGAATAAGGGGGCCTATAAGGCCTAGGACCTTCCCAATGGGTAGCAAGAGTACATTAGGGGATGATTGGAAGACTTACAAAAGTCATGATGAGTTTTTCAGTTCCCTCTCTTTCTTTACTCTTTCAACATCGAGTTGTGACACAAATGACTATGCCTCAAGGGATCAGTGTTGAAATAAAAATTGAACCCATGGGAAAAATCAAGAATGCCAACATGAACATAGACAACATTGTCCCAACTCATGA
The DNA here is from genome assembly GCA_015680685.1 of Gnetum montanum. Classification (NCBI taxonomy): domain Eukaryota; kingdom Viridiplantae; phylum Streptophyta; class Gnetopsida; order Gnetales; family Gnetaceae; genus Gnetum; species Gnetum montanum. Next base: position 67,058 of record MNCI01005175.1, on the reverse strand, counting down.
ACTCACAACCTATTTAGTGATGATGAACCCCTGTTGGCCACTGAGATCCTAATGCATGTAATAGAGGCCATTTAGATATCTTGCAAGAATCACAAGAAAAGCTGTCTACCTAAGATTGATTTAAACAACTTTCCTAAGTTCTCAGGAGGCTATGATTTAGATCCACAACATCATTTACAAGCCTTCTATGATTCCTATGTATGGAAAAACATTGAGAATGGGTGGAAAAGGCTTAAGCTTTTTCCTATGATACTCATTGGCCAAGCTAAAGTGTGGTACAAGTGTTTAAAATTGAATTCAATTCGTTGTTGGACTATAATGGTAAACCTCTTCCATGAAAGATATCAAACCTATGCAATAATGTTAGCCTTGAGGAGACAAATTCAAGAGTGGAAACAAGGGAAACATGAACCCTTGGACATGGCCTTAAAAAGAAATTACTCTTTGTTAAACAAATGCCCAGGCCATGGGTTCTCCCAGGAAAGACTAATGTATCACATCATGTATGGGCTCCATAATGAAACAAGGGAGACCCTAGGGATGTATGCCTTAGGTCAACTTGATGAACTACGAATCCATTAGTTCCAAGAGCTTATTAAGCAGGTATCAAAAGAAGAAGGAGAAATAGCCAAATGGTAGAATGTTAAAAAATCTCAACAAGACCAAACTCTTGAAGTAACAACGGTTCATAATCATAAAGAGGAGAAATCAACTCACCTCGAGGAGGTGAAACTATTTCTACCTTTGTCAATACTAAAATTACTAGATGAAATCAAGGCAAAGGTCAAAAAGATGATGGAGTGGGTATATGAAAAATGTAGAGAATATGTAGACATTATTAGAGGGAAATCCATGCAAGATAACTTTGACGAACAAAACAAACAGAGGATACCAAACCTAGAAACAAGACAAAACACCATTTGACAATTGGAAAGAAGGGTTGAAGAGAATGAGGATGGGGGCTCAACTACAAAACATAAGTATTAATGCAATGTTTGGTTGTACGATCATCCAAAAGGCCAATGCCCAATCTTGTAAAATCTACATGAGCATTGGGAAAGAATGTTACATCCAGATTTCATACAGAAGTACATGGTTGGGTGCATCCCTGTCCCATAACTTTACGGGTAATTCCACAACTCACTGTACTATCCATGGGCAAATTCTTATCGACCTTAGTACTATGCTTAACTATAGTGGCAAAACCCCCAGTTGTGGGGGAGGCCATCACCAAACCGGCCACACCCTTCGTATCACTCGAAACTAAGTGCTTATTATGTTCAACACCTTCTTTCTCTAACTAGATCAACATCTTCTGCTTCACCTCATTGTTATCATTCTCTTGAATACTATCAACCCATGTCCTCCTCTCCTATGGGATCACGACCTCATGTTCCTTATACTTATGCTTTCTCTCAATATTCTCATCCTTCACCTCCTCCTACATTGCCACCAGTAGTACTAGAAGGTTTCGCACCATAGCACCAACCCATGAACATTACTTGTGTTGCTACTATCAATAGTAGTGGAAGTCCTCCACAATGTAAGAAGTGTTCTTTCTTTAGACATGGTTGTAGAAAGAGATAGCATGGTTTCAAAACCATTGCATCCTCTAACTTAGCACAAGCCCAACATAGTGATGCACCTTCCTTTTCAAAATCAATGCCTCTTGTTACCTTATCTAGGCCACCAATCAATACGCCAACAACCATGTGACCCAATGAATATAATAACATGGGGAGACATATCAATCCTTGCATACCATCTTATGGTCATGGGTGCCATAGTGGGTTAGCCTCTTATCACATGACCACATCTTATAATCTGTCCCACTATGCCTACTATAATCAAGTGTGTGAACCCTAATTTGTATAGAATCCTACCACCACACCAAAAGAAACTTAGTGGTTTGGATATGACCAAACCCCAATAGTTCCAATATGCATAGATCCAAACTTTCCATTTATTAATTCTCGCCATGATCCAAGTTTTAGCCATGGGGGACACCCCACATTCTAATAAACGAGATTAGTAAATGTTTTTCTTTTTCTTTGCTTTTACAATTTTTTGTTTTTTGATTTTATAATTTTTCATCTTTCAATTTTTTGTTTTATCTTTTTGTGGGTAATCTCATCTATGAATAAAACACTCATGTAACTAGTTGGTTGAGATGTTTTTCTATGTTATTGAGTCACAAGGGACTAATTATTTGGATAGTGGGCCCACACCATCCACCCATCCATTCTATTAATAAGAGGTTCTACTCTAGGTATGATTATATTCTTGTTATCATTAAAACTTAAAGTAACTTTGTACTCATTATGCCCAGAGCGAAGAGTGATGAACTAAGAGGGAATGGAAAGGGTATGACACTTGTAGATTCTCTTTGGTGACATCTATAGGTGCTTTCATGCAGCTTGGTTGTACTAAGATCCTTGTAGATCTAATAAAAAATGAGAGTAAGAGTTGTGATAAAGGCAATTAATAAAGGAACTCAATGCTATTCTAGGAGGTTCCACTGGAAAGACATGCATCCATGCCTAAAGGTTGGTGGCTTCTTCAGATCACTTTCAGGAAAGACAAAGTGCAAAAAGCGACCCGAAGAAGAAAAAGACAAGAAAAAAAAAGAGAAAAATAAGATCAAGGGGAAAAATAAGAAATGAAGCAAAAAAGAAAAGACCAAGAAAAATGTGTTGCAAAAAAATTTGAATCACTCCTCTCTTGCGCAAAATGCCAAGTGATCGTACACCTTGCTGTCATGATGCTCTTATCATTGTCTATCATTGGGATGAAACAATGTGATGTCACTGATAAGAGGTATGGACTTGATTTTGATCTTAGAGCAAAAGGCTAATGGTACTTTAATCACACAAAACACAGGATTCATTGTGTCCAAGGTAAGTTACCTCACATCCCAATCTCTACAATCCTTTCTGTAATTCATCTCATCTCATAGTCCAAGTACTTCTAACTTGTGTTTTGTGTGGCATAGAATTCATACCTCATTCTAGTCATATTTAACATGTGTGTGTTTTTTTTCATAGGTGTAGATTACATTTAATCCTTCTAGTGCCTACGAACATTTTAAGGTGTGGTTACGCAAGGGCATGATAGGTTGGAACTTGCTTTGGGGAGGATCCACTTGCATGATTTTTGTAATTTGTACTTGTTACACACCAACACATCATTTTATGCCCTCCGAGTACTCCATTGCCAAATCTATTCTTTCCTTTATCATCATTTTAGCAAATGTTCTTCAAAACCATTACATGTCCTTTTATGTGTCACCTAAATAGATCAGGTTCGACATTAAACTTTTAAGGCAACTTTCTTAAAAAATCTCTAACTCTAGAATCACACTAAGCAATGAATTAAACATTTATTAAAGACAATGAGTAAGGTATAAGATAATTAAACCTTATTAAATGAACTTACTAACAATTGATCCTAGTATGATTACAAGTGGCCCCTAAACAAGGACAATAGGGAGGACCCTCTCAAGGTGCAGCCAAACCTCCAAGGAGAGGTATAGGCCAAGTCCCTCTTGTAGAACATGCAAAGAAGGAGGCACAATCATTCAACATCCATCAAGAAACTCTTGTCATTGCACAATCTAGCCAAGAAAACGGTGGAGAGGTCAAGGTCATAGCCTATGAAGAGTGATGAACCGTGATATTGTGTACACGATATTGTGTTCACGATATCGGATCCACCATGCGATGTTGGATACTCGATTTTGTAGCTTGTCTCCTTATCTATAAATAAGAGGTGGTACCCTTGGTTTTGA
>MNCI01005175.1:39873-63106 GCA_015680685.1 Gnetum montanum | reverse complement strand
GTTCAGGATGTGTACGGAAAGTGGGAATGGATAGTAGTGTTAGGAGTACTTAGAGATTAGTTAATGAATAGTTAAATTAGATTAGTTACTAAGTTATTTCTCTCACCCCTCCTTATTAGCATAGGATATAAAACACATAAAAGCCATAAAAATCATATGCCTCAAGCTTACTTAACCATACAACTATGACATACAAGTAAGTTTGGGAAGACAATGATTAATCAACCCGTTATTCTTCCACAAAGATGCATAGGCACTTAGGCCTTGGAATTTGATCAGATTGTGCATGAAAGACTCATATTCTTATGGTTGCGCGTAGGAGTACCTCACCGCTTATCATTGGCACCGTTGCCAGGGACTTAGTTGTTTGTGCGCTAAGTAGAACTTAGGAAATCATTCACATTGTTGGAAAAAATCCTTAGGGTTGATTAAGAAAAAGATAATAGTACATTGCATACTAAACAAGACAAGATGTGTTCTTCTTTGCATAAAAGCACTCCACCACCTAGGACTAACACAAGAAGCAATCAACCGCAGGATACACATGACATTGATCTACCAAACCCTCAATAGTTTCATGTGGTATATATTCATACCAATGAATATGTATCCAACTTCACCTTTATTCTCCACCAAGACGAATAGCTATGTTGGCATCACTTGGAAGGTAACATAGTATTACCTCTCGACTATTCAGTCCCAAGTATGCTTCTTCATTCTCTCACACGGATAGACATGCAACACTTACACGTAGAATACATTGCACAGGACTATGATTCTAGAGACTATTGTCCCATCAAAGTGCAACGTCAAAGTGACTTGCAACATGAGAGACACCATAAGTCCTTGAAGGGAAAATGGTCTATGGATGCCTCCCATGTTTTAAGCCAAATTGGAAGTGATGAACCTGCCTTAGGAAGTCACCCACATAACGAAATTCCTTCCCTTGACTTTGGCCAAGGTGTTGTGCATAAAAATATTCATTCTACTATCCACAACCTAGGTGCTGATACCAACAGACACAAAGTATTTGAAAAAGGAACAAAGACACATGACAAAGGTGGCCATTCTGATCGCAATCATGATTGAGGTAGAGACCACCAGAGAGAAGGTAGTAGACATCGTCATGATGGTGATTCTTCTTCTTCTTCACCTTCATCATCTCCTTCACCATATCCTTTGGTATCTGGATGTAGCCATAGAGAAACAGATCATGAAGATAAGGACAAACAAAGTAGAAGTCACAGATGAAATGACCAAGATAGAGGGCGAGGGCACTCTAAGAAATCACGCCATAGAAGAAGGAAGGGTAGGGAACCACGTAAGTACCATAGATGTTATGAATGAGATGATCATGATGAACTCCTACTCTCCACACGAAGCATGCTAGATATAACTGAGGCTGTGAGAGTTTCAAAAAGGCACCAAAAAGATAGTAGGATCAAGAGGCTAGACATGAATAACATCCCACAATTTGAAGGGGGATATAATGCTAATCCTCAAAATTACTTACAAGCATTTCATGATGCATGTGCCTTGCAAAACATATAAAATGAGTGGCAAAAACTTAAGTTATTCCCACATACACTAATAAAAGAAGCTGAAAGCTAGTACTAGTCCTTAGAATCAAAATCCATTCGTAGGTGGAGTACTATGTTAGAACTGTTCAACAATAAGTACCAAATGTACTCCCAAGTGTCTACCTTGCGAAAGAAAATCCAAGGATGGAAACAAGGAAGTCATGAACCCTTGGATGCTACCATGGGCTACTATTATGCACTTCTACATCGTTGTCCTAGCCATGGTTATTCGTAGCGGGATCAACTATGCCATCTCATAGATGGGCTTAGGAATGAAACAAGAAGAACCCTTGGGACTTATGCCCAAGGAAGATTATCTGAGCTTAGGTCCTATCAAATTCATAGGCTACTAGAGCAAGTTGCTAAGGAAGAAGGTGAGCTATGAAAAAGAGAGAGTGTAGAAAAATATAACCAAGATCCTTCCCTCCAAAAGAAGGCAATAAGATTTTGTGAGGATGAGGAAGAGTCACCACTCAAAGAGATGGTGAATAGGAAAACCTTGCCTATTCAAAAGATAGCATTAGAAGTATCGGAAAAGGTAGACCAAATGTGGGACTCCTTGGATAGTAGGTTTCAAATTGTGCTCATAGTAGTAGAGGAGTCTAGGGAGCAAGGTAGTGATCATGACAAAAGGAAAAAGAGAGAAGTAGAAAATGCACGTAACAAGGGTACGGGTAAAGTTGCTATTATTGAAGAGGTTGTGGACTCAGATACGGACAATGATAGTGGATGTGAGATTTATCAATACGACCATCCTAAGAGATGTTGCCTTATAATCTCACATTTATAGGAGTGTGGGGTGTATGCACATAATCCACGTTTAAACAAATAGAAAACATCCCAATGGTTACCTTATCCCCAAGGTAACCCAAAGTAGTTCCACCAACCTTTAATGTATTATCCAAGTGAAAACTCCACCACAACCAATTGAGCAACATCAATAGTGGAAGCACCCGCAATCATGGGAGATGCCACCACCAAGGAAATAATATGCTTACTGACAACCTAACACATATGGATATTATGTGCAACATCCAATCTCTCCAAATAACTCTATTGGTCACATTACTCCCCAATATCACTACTAAGCCCATGAATACTATAGGACTCCCTCTCCTAGTAGTGACATTTCACAAGTGTACCATCCTTCCAATCTAGTAGCATCTCTCCCACCAATAGCTCCATTACCACCTGCTCTAGCAATGCAAGGTGAACTCCCTGCTCAACCATAGAAACACAATGCCACAAGGGCTATTAATCCTCAACTTACTATTCGTTCTAACAACTGTGTGAAGAAAAGATCTTTCTTTAGAACCAAAAGTCCAACCAAGCCTTTGCAACCCCAAGTGGCTGAGTCTTTGGACACCTTTGTATCAACTAAATCTTTAGAGGCCCCTTCAAACTTAACACTGCATTCAATGCATACGGTCATGTTAACACATGTCGTTATTGATTGGATCAAAGTTGGCCACCTTCCTAGGAAATTCTCTAATCCTAGGAGTCCCCTAATATATCTACAAATCACTGGGAATGAGCCATGCAAAGCTCTTTTGGATTCAGGTTTTGGTGTCAACCTAATATCCCAAGAAATGTATAAGGTTTGGAACCTACCCCCATTAAAAAAGAGTAATGTTCGTTTAGAGTTAGCCGGCCAGTCCATCGTTGTCCCCTTGGGATTAGTAGAGGACATTGTTACCATTATTTGTGGGTGGTCGTATCCAACTGAATGCCTGGTAATTCAAGTAAATAATAGTAAGGGGGACTTCCCAATCATAATGGAAAGGAAATGGCTAAGCACTATTGATGCTTGCCTAAGGATCCGTGATCTTTCCCCTAAAACATCTAAGGAAAACACTTTTGGAAAGATCAAGAAGAAGAAGGTTCCATGCATTGCATACAGTGATACAGGGTGTAATTGCATAAAGAGATCATGGGTTGTGCAAAGTTTAATACTACCTATATGCAATCAGTGTGCACAAATGATTGACATACAAAGGTGCCTGTATGTACTAGCCACATGACAAGAAGACACCCAGTGGCTAATAGTTGATCAAGAAAGGAGTTCACTTATGTGCATGGAACTAACTGAGGGTTTGACTTGTGCTTACATAAATAACATTGATGCATTAGAGCAAGTCCACCATCAACTTCCCAATTCTAACTTAGAAAATATCAATTGCGGAAAGTTGGAAATTCCTAAGAAATTCAAGCAAGAGCCCGTAGAGCTAAAACGATTACCCATCGGTATGGAATACACATTCCTTAAGAATGGAAAATCGGTAATCATCAACGCAAGACTTGCTCCACAACAAAAAGAAAGTTTGCTAAAGGTAATAAACAAGTGGTCAAAAGCCTTCGCCTGGTCATATTCAAAATTAACTAGAATAGATCCTAGGATATGCTAGCACAGGATTTACATTGACTCCTCCATGAAGCCTCAAAAAAAACCACAGAGACAATTGAACCCAAAGTTGAAGCAAGTAGTAAAAGAAGAAATTGAACAACTTCTAAAGGTTGGGTTCATATACCCCATTGTTGATAGCAAATGGGTTAGTCCCTTAGTAATCGTGCCTAAAAAGGGACGCAAATGGAGGGTGTGCATAGATTTTAGGCTGCTAAACATGGCAACATTCAAGGATAATTTTCCATTGCCATTTGTTAATCAAGTCTTAGACACAATCGTAGGGCATCATTATTATAGTTTTCTAGATGGCTATAGCAGATACAAACAAATACAAATAGCCCTAGAAGACAAAGCCAAAACTACATTTACCAGTCCTTGGAGAATGTTTGCATACAAACAAATGTTGTTTGGCTTGTGCAATGCCCCTACCACATTTCAACGCTTAGTTCTAAGCATATTCCAATAGCAGATAGGAAGTGGTGTGGAAGTATTTATGGATGACTTCTCCACTTATAGAGCAAGCTTTGATCAAGCCTTGGACCAGTTAGAGCAAGTGTTAAAAAGATGTGTAGAGACTAATCTAAGGCTCAACTGGCAGAAAAGCCATTTAATGGTCCAAGAAGGCATAGTACTTGGGCTTAAAATTTCACATTCAAGGATAGAGGTAGACCTTGAGAAAATCAAAGTCATCCAAGGAATTACCCTTCAACGGGAAACTATTAAAGACATTCGATCATTCCTTGGACACAATGGCTACTATAGGAGATTCATAGAGAACTTTTCAAAGGTTTCCAAACCATTGGTAGAGTTAACAAAAAAGGACGTACCCTTTGAGTGAACCAGGGAATGCAAACTAACCTTCCAAACTTTGAAGCAAAAGCTAATAGAAACACCCATTCTACAAGCTCCTGATTGGTCCAAACCATTCCATGTCATGACTAATATGTCCAGCTATGTCTTAGGAGATGTACTTACATAGTTAGATGATCAAAAATGCCCTTATTACATCCACTATGCAAGTAGAAGTATATTTGGTGATGAAGTGTCAATTGGTCATGTGTTTACTAGGCCACGTATACCAGATCCCGTATACACGGCCACGTCGATGCGGTGCTGTATACACATCCTCATCGATGCATCCTTCCATGTGTCGACGTGGCCCTATTTACGCGGAACCTATTTCGACCTATAAATAAGAGGGCCTTCCGCCTCACTTAGGTACCTTTTTTTCAATTGTAGCGAAGCTCTTGCAGTTTTTTCCCGCGAGAGTTAGAATATTTTTCAAGTGCTCGCAATAGGTGTAAAGAAGGTATCCAGCTCTTTATTCAAGCGTTGATGTATTTGAGCCCATTGGCATGAACGAAAATAAAGACGAGCTTTCAAGCATTCCTTGCAGCATTTGGACTTAGTCATTTAATGCATTTAATAGTTTAGTGTTTCTATGCTTTGATAATTTCTTAAGTTTCTCTTATTACTAGTTTAATCGCTATCGCTCATTTACAGTTCATAGAAACCATAAGTATGACCATCTCAAACGTAAATCCAACACTTCGTAACCCAGTGACGCTTAACATCTGGTAACCCAGTAGTGGTTAGGAAATGCTCAAGACGTGCTTGGAAGATGGGACCAGATACTTATGCTAGGAATAGTTAAGATGTAGATTAGGATAATTATAGATTAGATAATATTTAATTCCTTACTTTCCATACCTTAATTAGATGCCAAAAGATAAAGTAAAAAGCCATAAAAATCAATTGCCTCAATCTCACTTAACCATCACCACTAGAACGTCAAAAGTGAGATTGGGAAGATAACAATCGTTCTAACCCAAGGTTTTGCTGGTTAAGGTCTGGTGCATGCAAAGTGCTTATAGTCTATGGAATTCAACCGAGTCACATGTGAACACCCGTGATTCGTATGGTTGGGCATAGGGGTACCTAGCCACTCATCAGCTAGTGCACAACTTAACTACACTACTATAGAAAAAGAATTAATAGCTGTAGTGTTTGCACTAGAAACATTTAGGCACTATGTATTAGGATACAAAGTATTCATACACATAGATCATAGTGCAATTCGGTTCCTCATGAATAAGCAAATGGTAAGCCCCCATATTCTACGATGGCTGGTAATCCTACAAGAGTTCAATCTAATGATGATCAATCGTAAAGGCACCAAGAACGTAGTTGCCGATCATTTATCTCGATTGTGCTGGAATAGCAAAGGGGATGAGTATCCCATTTCTAATCACTTCCCTGATGAGTTCCTCTTTACCAGTGTAGTGAATAACCAATTACCCATGGAGAAAAACTGGTATAGTAGCATTCTTACCTATCTCCTCACCCAACAAACACCACAAGAGTTAGACCTTAAGAAGAAAAAAATAGTTTCTTCACAGAGCCAAGTACTTTATGGAGATCAATGGACAACTTTACAAAGTATGTCCTGATGGCTTGGTTCAATGGTGTATTCCTAATAGAGATCAACTGGGAGTTCTCCAAGATGCTCATGAGGGCCCTTGTGGGGGCCACTATGTTGGGAGATGAATGGCTATTAAGATCCTACTTGCAGGGTATTATTGGCCTACCTTGTTCCAGGACACCGATCTATTCATCCAATCTTGTGAGCACTGTCAATGTGATGGGGGAATGTTTGCTAGGATGGAGGGTTCGCAACAATGGATTCAACCATTAGAACCCTTCGACATTTGGGGCATTAATTTCATGGGGCCCATTACATCGATGTCCAATGGAAAAGCTTACATCATAATTTCATTAGACTACTTAACAAAATGGGCTGAAGGAGTTGCTGTTAAAGATTGCACATCATCTACAACTGCACGATTTGTTCAACAATAAGTTGTCAATAGGTTTGGTGTGCCACGTGCACTTATTTCATACAATGGTACACATTTCATAGGTGAAACTTTTTGGAAGTTAATGCAATGCTTAGGGGTTGAGCATAAATTGACTATACCATACCATCCCCAACCAAACGGTCAAGCCGAGGTCACTAACAGGGAGATTACTAAGATACTGACCAGAACCATTAGCAAGTATAGGCGAGATTGGAGCACTAAGTTGAATGATGTTCTTTGGGCATACTGCTTCACATGGAAACTCCCTCTAGGCTACTCTCCCTACAAGTTAGTGTATGGAAAATTTCCAACGCTCCCTATCCAAACTGAACTTTGTACACTAGCCACGACATGTGACCTCAACCTTGACCTCGATCTAGCATAAAAACAAAGACTCTTAACTTGCTAGATGAGAACTAACTAGCTATCATGTCATCTAATGAGTTACACAAGGCATTTAATAAACAATGTCATAACTTGAAAATTAGGAGAGTTAACTACTAGCCAGGAGATAAGGTTCTCTACTGGAACCCCACACATGTGTCACAATGTGCCAAATTTCAAACACTATGGGAAGGACCTTACATTATCTATGCAACTTTTCCTTCAAGGGCCATGACCATATATAAACCTGAGAGCCTAGATAAGAGACTGTTATTCAATGTGCAACAAACAAAACCTTTCCATGAGTTTAGGGTTTAGGGTTACTTTTTCTCCATCTTTCTTATTCTTTGTCTTTTTCCATCCTATCGCTACTAGAGGTTCACTCTTCGTCATGGGGGCCGAGGCACAAATTTTTCAATTTTTTCTAACCCCTACACCTTAGGTAGTCACCGGTGTCTAGCATAACCACAACTTAGCTAATGGACTTCATATTGAGGCAAGGTATCAACTACATTGTGATTTATCTACCCTCGCTCATTTGTGACTATGTTGTGTGTGTAGATGATGATCATACAATAATGAACTAGGCCTGGAGGAAACACTCAGGATGGATTAGAACTAGAATGTTTATGAAAGGAGCAAGATTGGTGGCATGGCTAGGGACAAACAACGGAAGGTGCAATATTGGCATCAGTAGCAACATGTCTTATTCTTTTCTCTCTCTCTCCTTCTTCTCTTTCAACTGCCAAATAAGGCTGGATGTCATTTATGTACAATGTTCACTTTTGTGGTCATGAACACTAATGCTATCATGTATTGTATTATTGATCCGTTCACTAGGCACGTTGAATCAGTCAACCCGTTCCACCATCAATGGTCATTCAGTCAATAGTCCCATACCTTCCCAATATTTTGTAAGAAACTCGAGGATGACTTTTCATTCAGTTATAGGGGTATGATGAACTGTGATATCGTGTACACAATATTGCATTCACGATATTAGATCCACCATGCGATGTCGAATACCTGATATTGTGGCCTGTCTCCTTATTTATAAATAAGAGGCAGGGCCCTTGGTTTTGATAATTAGAAGTTAGTCCCTCAGCCAAACTCTTGCAAATTTCTTCTCCCAGAGTTAGAATTATTTTTGCATGCCCACAGTAGGAGTCATAGAGTGAACAGATCTTTATTCGAGCATTGTGTACTTGAGCACACTTTGTGTACGGCAATAAAGATGAACTTTATGATAAACCTTGCAACACACAGAATAGATTAATTAGTGTTAATTATTATTTAATGCTTTTGTAGTTAATTAGTGATTCTCTCATCCTACAACTCTCTTAGTTAAATACACTCTTAGATAAATACACTCAGTACAACTGCTTCGAGCATGTGTGTAGCATTTGGTAACCCAATAACGATTAGCGTTTGGTAATCCTAGTAGCGTGGCACTAGTTCAAGATGTGTACAGCAAGTGGGAATAGATACTAGTGTTAGGAGTACTTAGAACTTAGTTAATGAATAGTTAAATTAGATTAGTTACTTAGTTATTTCTCTCACCCCTCCTTATTAGCGCAAGATATAAAACACATAAAAGCCATAAAAATTATATGCTTCAAGCTTACCCAACCATACAACTGTGACATACAAGTAAGTTTGGGAAGATAATGATTAATCAACCCATTATAGTTTCACAAAGGCACATAGGCACTTAGTCCTTGGAATTCAACTGGATCATGCATGAAATGCTTGTATTCACATGGTTGAGTGTAGGGATACCTCGCCTCTCAACAAAGAAGAACAACGACTGTTTGCAGCATGGTACATTAAAGCTAATCAAATATTCTTGCAACTACCATGTCCATGGGAATTGTCAAATCCATCAAACATTGGAACATCAGCATCGATGCCTCATGATCTTTAGAAAAAAGAGGAGAAACTTTAGGCACTTCTTCAAAGGTATCAATTTCAGAATCCTAGAGCATAGGACAAAGGAAAGGTACCCATGGAGAAGCCACCACTACCAGGAACCACATGAGTTCCACAAGTTTTGTATTTTGTGTTTGTATCTAAATTTTGTTTAATCTCACACTGCGACATGAAATAGTCCATGGTCATTTAATAATCCCATCAATAATCACATACCTATCCACTGTTTGTAATCGAATGAACTTGTTCCTCACTTTGTTTGACTCGAGGATGATTTTTTATTCAGTTGTGGGGGTATGATGAATCACAATTTTCTAAGCCCCGATATCAGGAACATGATATCAAGTACACGATATTGGGTACGCAATATCTTAGCCTAGATACAATATCATGATTCCTATGTTGGTCTATAAATATAGCACTTAGGCACATAGGGAGGGGTCTTTTTCTAGGAAGTGTTTGGGTTGAGTCTTTTTGTTAATTTTTATTTAATTTTCAATTTTTTTCCCATGTGCATGCCTACAGTGTGATGCTTGTAATTGTATGGAACCTTTGTTCGAGTGTGACATACTTGGACATGCACACAATCAGCAATAAAGATTGAGATTACTCCATCAGTGCAACATTCATTTAGTTTTTAATTGTTTAATTGTTAATTATTATTTATTATAATTTTTAGTTAATATTTCTTTATCGTCATTTACTATTCCTATTGTTAATACGGAATGAGTACGTCTTAATTACGATCATTTAAGTGTCACTACGTGGAAACCCAGTAGCATATCTAGTAGTGCTTGAGTAATGTACACTTGGTAATCTTAGATGTAGTACATGAAGTCCAAGATGCGTATGGATGATTAAGGACAGATGCTCATCACACTTAGGTTTGCCTATATCTTATTTCATATTGCTTATTAGTGTAATCAAGATTATTTCTCATTGTTTTTAGGAGTAGCATAGTGTTAGAAACCACATCATACAACTCACTTTAGACTAAACCATATGTGACAAAGCAAATACTAGTACCGGTGGGAAGATAGAGATCAATGTATAACTATCTAGGTGCCAATCTGTCCTCGGAGTTCGACTGGATCACGCATACACACTCATATTTGTATGGTTGAGCATAAGGTACCTCATTGCTCATCAATTGGTTAATTCTTCCTTTTGGTGTTTATTAGTTTTGGGTGTTTATTAGTTGTCGTGGTTACTGTGGACCATTTCATTGCCATGTCCTGTCACAAAATGGGGTCGACTATGCCATAATCCTCATTGCTTTTTGAGAAAGCTGATTCTCCAGGAAAAATCTACGTTGTTGTAAGACTTGTATGGCTGTAGTTAAGAACGGTTGGAGGTCTTGAAGATTTAAGTGGAGAGAATCCAACTGCCTAAGCATGTAAGAAAATGTTCATATTTGGGTTTTAGAACTGCAAAATCACGTTTTATTCTCGAAAATGTCAAATTTAAAGGGTAAAAGAAATACATTACAGGCATCACAATAAGGCTTCCTTAGTTTGGCTTTACAGCTGTAAAAGCAAAGCAGAGTAGTAGACGAAATGGTATTCTCACGTCTGCTTGCTTTGGATTCGTGTTCTTTTGTTTTTCTTTGCTTTTCTTTCTTTTTTAAGTGTGCCTCGGTATTCTGCAATGGTTGTGGTGGATAGGGTTAAACTGCTCTTTCTCTTTTCTAAAGTGTGTCTGATATTCTAAGATGAACAGTATTACATTGTTAACTAATATTTATTCTGTGTGGGTAGGGGTTGTGCTGCTAAGCCTGAGTTGCCTTACTTTAAAAATTATATGTATATTTGTAAGATAGGAATCAAATTGTTTACTTAAAATCTATTTATTGTGATTGTCAGGATCATGGGGAGGTTTAAGACTTTCAGCAACATCATCTAATTGCTACTAGAAATGTTCAACAGCAGCAGAGACAAGCATTCTTGAGTTCTCAAAACTTATCTGCTATTTGTCTGCAAATTCAAGTTTGGGTTGGATAGAGTCGATTTTCTCTGTAAGTTCTTTTGTCCAATAATTTATTACTGTAGAAGCATTGCTGTTCAGGTGTAAGCATTGGCCGAGTTTTTAATTATTAACCGATATCTGTCCACGAATTCAAGTTATGCTCATAAAATCGACGTCACTGTGTAAACTCTTTTTGCATGATAATTTATTAATGTTCATTGCTTTTGTACTTAACTTATTGCTATGTTGTGGTTACCAGTTATCCTCTCACAGATGTGCCTCTGCCAAGAAATCCAGGTAGAAACACTGCTCTAGTACTTCTAGCTTAAACTTAGTATTACCGCGGAGTATTACCATGGTCTCCTACGATCTAAACTGCTTACGCAGGTTCTGCTCATGAATCACGTGTTAATATGCATCTTACCTAGTATTTAGCGGTTAATTCATCTTGTATATGTCATTTGAAAGTAATTTTGAAGTATAAATTATTTACCTTCCAACACTCCTTACATCTACATACCACAAGTACATCTATACATGTAAAAAGCATTTTGTATCTAGATTAGAAGTGTACCGGTCTATTTTTCAATAGAGTGCATCTCTACAAGTACAGAGCATTTTATATCTAGTTTGAAAGAAATTTTCAATATTTCCGTTGTTGATGGTAGATTTAATTAGCTTTCAACTATAATTTTCTTAAATGCCTTGTTTGTTCATGAATTCATAATGTGATTTTGTTCTTGATATCTTTGTACTTTAATATACTTGACCTTTCTAGAGATAAGTTATGGTTCAATATTATTTGAGAAAATAAATAACATCATCATTATCTTAAACTTGTTCCAACAATATATAGTTAGTTATTTGAGTTCTTGTTTTACAATTCACTTCTATGAACAACTAGATCTTTGTTAATTTACAATTTCTTCATATCTTTTCTTGGTTTTTCTTTTAGTGGAATTCCTAATAGTAATGCAGCAACATTTTTTTATAGACTTGTTGTCTGATCCTTTTTTGAACATGCCTAAACTATGTGAGATATCATTTTTGTAACTCAAAATAGAAGCCACTCTAAGTATTTCTCTAATGTTTGTATTGTGAAGTTTACTTTTTGTAATAACATTCAACATCTATCTAACTATTTGCATCTTTCCTAATGCCCAACATTCATCACTATGTAAAATAGTTGTCCTGCTAAATCACTTTAGTTTTTGACCACACAATGGGATCTCAATTTTTTAAAAAATTGAAAAAGAAAAAATAGAAACAAAGTGCTTCACAATCAAGTTTCAATTCTAAACATAAAATAAAAAAAATATGAGTAAAGGTTTGGTGGTTAGCGTAATAACTACTAAGAGTTTTGGCTTGAGGTGGTTGGTTTGGCTCCTATCATTGAGCATTGAGTCTCTCTGAGTGATGATCCATTTAATACACTAGCATTTTTTAAAGTTTAGGATCTGGACCTCAAGGCAGCGCAGAGATAGGCAAAACAACAGCAGCAGCATGAACTTGAAAAAGATAAGCTTCTCAATAATTTTTGTTTTTCTTTTTCATCTTGCATTGTCAACATAGATCCTCTGCATTTTAACCCATCATCATCATTGGGAGTGAACAATGGTGGCCCGTAATTCTGCATGGCCACCGTATGAACACTGGTGTCAACTTTGAAACATATGCTTCACATGCATGGAGGTGACAAAGGGATTCTCTTCAAGTAATATTTCATTTTAGGTTAAAAATAGTGTGATTGACAGGTTGAGTCAGCCTTTCCATTGTGTATATGTATACCTGAAAGTATTGTGATTGAGCCAGTTTCTCCATTGCCTATAATTCTGTGCTGTTGTTTTTGGTTGAAGGCATTGATTAAGCATTAAACTATAGAGTTCTTCCACAGCAAAGTGAAAGTTAAGTAGGGAGAAGATGTTTCATAGAGAAGGGAAAGCATTGAGCAGGGTTGTGTTTTTACTTGAGTTGTGAAAACCAAGGAAGCCTACTGGTAAGACTTTTATCTTAAGAGCTCCAAGTCACTGATGGGCACTGTAAGCGTATTTTAGCATCACAATTTGAAAACCATGTATATATATTGTATTTTGTTATACCAATAAATTTAAGGTGTATTCTCCCTTTTCTATTCTGATATGCACAATACCATTTTCAAATTATTCTGCTGGTTAACAAGAGAATCTACATTACTCCATCATTCTTAAACTTTTGTTTCATCAAACACTGACATTTGGACTAGGATCAGATACCAATGTCTTGGGCCTCTTCTAATTTACCTTTCGCTTTTTCTTCTCTTTTTAAAAGTATGCCATTGTCTTCCCTGTCTTGGGTTTCTTCGATTTTACCTTTCACTTTTGTCGTTTTGTTGTTTTTCCTTTTAAAAAGTAGTATTCCTTCGACATTTATTCTGCAGTGATTGCTGAGCCAATACTTGACGGTAGGAAGCCAATTGCTTGCTTGAGTTTCAATATGTTATCATTCGACGACACCCTTTTCTTTTTTAAAGTACACCAAGGTATGCCGATCAACTTATCCCGTAAATGTACGGTGCCGACTGATATGGAATTCGCCTGAAATCTCAGGCTCCAGTCTTCATTTCCATGGGCCCTTCTACTTTCTCTTTACTTTTATTTTAACTTTTTCAAACTTTTTCAAGCTATACTTACACAGCAGGAATCCGGTTGCTTGCTTGAGCTCTAAAGCATCATCAGGGACTTGATGCAAACATGTCTTTACCATTATAAATACTCAACACACATTCACCATTATAAATACTCAACGCACATTCAGTAGTTCAGCCATTGTCGCAGAGGTTTCTTATTACCTAAGATAACTTCTTATTACCTAAGATAACAACTTGGACATGATCTAATTCAAGTTGGACTAGTAGAATCGGCTTCACAGCGTAAGTTCCTTGCACGGTATTTACTCATGTTAAAACTAATAGAAATATTGGCCTGGAGCTTTAGCTTATTACTCTTGTAGTTGCAAATCCTCTTAAAATGCCTCCAATTAAATGTGCTGATGCATGCGAGTTTTAGAATTAAATTCTTCAATCATCAGAATCAACTATCCTCTTCTGCCACAACAGCCCATTCTCTTGTTGTCTTTTACCTTCTAAACTTCATGCACAGAAGTTATGCTTCTTTCTCATGAAGCATATATGTTGAAATTTTTATAAGGATATACCTTGGCTGCTATTTTTCCATAATAAAGAGAATAAACATTTTGTATATTGTAGCTTGGCTTGTTTGTATTAGTAAAGTAAAAGGGTTTCCAGGTCTATTTGAATTAGACCAAGCCAGCCCTTAGTTTTGTTCTTCTATTTACTATGCATGTTTTACGAAAATGCTTAAGATGGCTCTACCTTTTTTTTTTTTATCTTTTTTGGATTTTTGATTTATTATTTAAGTTACTTAGAATTCTAAAGAAAATTGTTGGCTTTTTCTCAAACCCCCCATAAACGACCGAACAATAAAGAGTACCTCTAATGATACGTTTGCAATTAACTTAATATAAGAAAATGGGTATCAAGCACTTAACTTACACTTAACCTACTACCCCATGGAAAATTTCCAATGTTGGAAAAGACAACAAAATGATTTTCAATTTTTAAGGGGATTAAAAAGAAAAATGTTTAGTTTAGTTTAGTTTAAGTCAATTTCAAGTTCTATCTAAGTTCTAATAAAGTATCCTGACTATATGTTTTATAGTTATATATAGTCAAAGTGTTTCAAGTTTCAATATTAGCTAACCTTATATTGTTGTTAGTAGGCTAGGATAATGATGATGAGTTCATCCCAATGGACATTCCATCTAGCAAAGATTGATAGTTCAAGTCATACTCATCATTATATTATTCTCTAGTTCGTGTAATGTATCATGTTTGCTATATGTCTTAGGTGTATCTACAATCAAATTTTTTAGTACACCATAGTATACTACCCTCATAACACACCCACAACCCCCTCCCCTGCAACCTCTCTTTCATAGCCTCCACTCCAAAATTCCAACTAGTATCTAATTTTAAGGAAATGTATCTTATGTGGGGGGTGTTGGAACCCCAAAATAATTGTAATATAAGTATATCTCAATATATAGAACTTAGCATTACCCACGAGAATAGAAGTTATGACTTGGAGCTTTCAAATCAAGAATCTTTACCACTAAGCTAAGACCTCATTGCTAAATGTATTTTATGTAGCAAGACACTTGATTTGGAAGCTCTAAGTCATAGGGCTGATTCCAATGGGCAATACTAAGTTATATAAAGTTCTAATTGAACTATATATCTTGAGGTGTAACTATGTTTCACTTATATTAGGTTTGATGAATCATGTTTTACATGAGCCCTGATATCAGGTATGTGATATTATGACCCAAGATGCAATATCGAGCATGCAATATCGTGGGGTACTCTCGGGCCTATAAATACAACCCTTGGGCACACGATTCAGGGTGTTTTTGAAGTCAAGTAGCAAAATTCTTGTAGGTTGTTCATTCGAAAGTTAAAATATTTTCCAAGTTCCCGCAACAGAAGGTCTAAGTGTAATTGGATCTTTATTTAAGCATTGATGTACCTAAACACACCATTGTGTTGGAAATAAAGACGAGCTCTTTGATTCATCTTTGTAGCACTTGAGACTTTCTTTCTTTATGCATTTACACATTGTGATTTCATGCAATTCACATTTAATGTTATTCATTCAACAGTTAATTTTGATTACTTAAGCAATCAATTAAAATACACAAGCATGACCCCTTCGAACATATGTGTGACACTTGGTAGCTTAGAAACGGTTAGCGTTTAACAACCAATAGTGTTTACATGAAGTTCAGGATGTGTCTGGAAAGTGGGGATGGTTACTTGTGTTAGGTTAGATTAGATAATAGTTCACTTAGCATTTAATTACTCTCACATTCATTATTGTTTTAGGTGATCAAGTTGATAAAACATAAAATGATAAAAATATTATTCCTCAGTCACACTTAACCATACACTTGCATTTCACAAGTGAGACTACGAAGACAATGAACAGACAACATGAACTCACCATTTAGCTCTAGCGTACTTGGTAATTAAAGTCTATAGAATTCAACTAAATTGCACATGAATGCCTATGTTTCGTCTGGTTGGGTGTAGGTGTACCTCGCTGCTCATCATTAGCAACATTGCTAAGCACTTTAGTTCTATGTGTGCTATCTAAACTTAGTGAAACCTAGTAACCTCATTGTTTAAATCCTAAAGTTCGAATCTTACAAAAACAAAATCATTATTACAACTACATTAAATCTTAACCGCACACTAGATATAGATTCATTAATATAAAATGTCTTCTTCTCATAGGAGTTTATCTCTGCCCATGGCAAACCAAGTGCCTCAACAATACTAGGTGGTATATGCTCATCCTGATGAGTATGTACCAAACTTCAGCTTCATCTTACATCAAGATGAAATGCTATGGTGATGCAACATGGAAGGCAACATTGTGTTGCCATAGGATCGATTTTTTCCAGCTATGCTCCAACTAATGCTTGCGTGACATGGATTTTAACATCTTCACCGGGAGTATGAGATGTGAGATCCTGATTTAAGGGATTACCATCCCACTAAAGCACAAAGGTTAAGGGATCATCAGCTCGAGCAAGATCATGAGTTTTTAAAGGGTAAGGCGTCAAACACTTTCCCACCTCTACTTGGCCCATTAGAGGGAGGCGATCACTTCTATAGAGACTTTTCCTTTAGTGACATTCCTCTCTTTGACTTTGGTCAAGGGATCCTCAACTAGAACATGCAATCCACAATTCATAATCTTGGTTCTAGCTGGAATGGATCCAATGACAAAAATGGATTTGGGGAAGTAAGTCATGATAAGGGGACAAATGGAAGTCACTATCATTGAATAGAAGGTGGTAGGCATCGACATGATGCAAGTCCTCTTTTCTCTTCCCCTTCATCATGATCTTCTTCTTTGTTTGGCTTTGATCGTGGCTACAGAGGGCATGACTATGATGGAGGTGACGAATGGGATTGAAACAATTGAAGGGACCATTGGGAAAATTGTGATCGGAGGTGTGGGTGATCCAGAAAGACCCACTGCCATGAAAGAAGGGTTAGTAGAGAACATCATAGGCACCATCACTATGACCTTGTTGAACCTCTACTTCCCACTCAGAGGATGTTAAACATTGCAGAGGCTATGAGGATTCTAACAAGGCATGTAAAGGATAGCGAAATAAAGAGGCTAGACATGAACAACATCCCTCAATTTGAGGGAGGCTATGACGCTGATCCACAAAATCATCTCCAGGCCTTCCAAGATGCATGTGCCTTGTAGAATATTGAGAATGATTGGTAGAAGTTGAAATTATTTCCAAGGACACTTATTAAGGAAGCAAAAAATTGGTACCCGTCCTTGGAATTGGAATCAATTATGTGATGGAGTATAATGTTAGAATTTTTTAATGACAAATATAAAATGTACTCCCAAGTTTCCAACATGAGGAAGTATATCCAAGGTTGGAAACAAAGAAATCATGAGCCCTTGGATGCTGCTATTGGCTGATATCACTTCTGTTGCATAAGTGTCCTGGCCATGGATATTCTCAGCTTGATCAAATCCATCATATTATAGATGGGTTGTGATCTGAAACAAGGAAAACCCTTGACATCTATGCTCAAGGGAGACTGATAGAGTTAAGTGCTCGTCAAATCTAAAAGTTAATTAAGTAGGTAGCCAAGGAGGAGGGAGAATTTAGAAAGCGAAAAAGTGCATATGAATACAATAGGGACCCTTCTATTCCCAAAAAGGGGTTCAATTTTGCGATAGTAAGGATGAGTTAACAAGAGACAAGGTGGCTAATTAGAAAACCTTGCCACTCTAGAAATTGCAGTATGAAATTATAGCTAAGGCTGATCAATTATGGGACTCCATGGATAATAGGTTTCAAGCTATCTTAAAAATTTTTGAAGAGTCCAAGGAACAAAGTGGTGAGCATGAGCATTGGAGACGTAAGGAAGCAGAATGTGCCATATGAAAGGGTAAGGGTAAGGTGGCTAAGATAAAGATAGTTGCAAATAATGAATCAGCTGATGATGGTGGGTGTGACATTTTCCAGTATGAACATCCCAAGGGATGCTATTCAATTGTGTCACACTTGTAGGAATCTGGGGTGTATGCCTTACATCCATGACTTGCACAAAGGAAAATGCCCAAAAGATTGCCTTATCCACAAGGCAAGTCTTGACAGTTCCACCAATCACAACAGTATTATCTAAGTGGAATTCCACTGCAACCTTATGAATTGTACCAATAGTTGTAGTAACCACAATCATGGGCGTTGGCACCTCCAAGATAGCAGTACCCCTACCAGCAACTAGATCCCTCCCTATGGTTATTATGTTCAGAAACCTTCATCTCCATGGGACTCTTCTAGGCATGTTGCTATTTACCAACCTCACCATCACTCTCCTGAAGTTTACCAACTGCCATATGCAAGGAGGGATGCCACCTACTATCCTCATGATCCTGCTATTCCTACACCTACTCCTCCACCTGCTGCATAGCTACTACCTACTCCATCCACGTAGGGTGAATTGCCTACCCAACCATAGTAAAGAAACACTATGAGGACGATTAATCTACAATCAGTTAGCCAACAAAGTGGGTCGAAACCACGATCAAAGAAAAGATCCTTCTTCTAACCTTGTAGTCCATCAAAGCCCTCAAATCCACTAGTTATTGGCAGCCCTACTCCTCCACCTTCCTCTACCTCACCTTTATGTGAGTCCCCTTCATACCAAAATCCCACTTGAATCCATACCATGGTATTGACCCATGCTGTATCTGATTGGATTCGAGCTGGTAACCTACCTAGGAACTTAGCTGATCTTGGGAGTCCTTTAGTATATTTGCAAATTTCTAGGAATGAGCCTTGTAAAACTCTTCTTGACTCTAGTTTTGGTGTTAATTTGATATTACATGAGATGTACACTACGTGGAACCTTCTTTCCTTGAAGAAGATCAACATCATACTAGAGCTGGTAGACTAGTCCATCATTATTTCATTGGGATTGGCAGAAGACATCATGACCACCATTTGTGGGTGGTCATATCCTACTGACTTCCTAGTAATCAAGGTGGAGAACTACAAGGGGGACTTCCCAATTATTATGGGAAGGGTGTGGTTAAGCACTGTTGATGCCAAAATGGGCATTAGAGATCTTTCCTTAGAGATATCCAAAGAAAATAAATTTCGGAAGATTGAGAAGAAGAAGGTTCCATGTATTGCGTATGGCAATTCAGGGTGCCATTGTGTGTAGAAGCTATGATCAATGAAGTGAACATCTATCTTTTCATGCAAGCAGTGTACACTGGAAGCTAAAATCCAAAGATGTTTGTATGCAACAACCATAAAACAAGAAGGCACATAGTGGCTAACAACTGATTCTAGCAGAAGTACATTGTGCATGGAACCTACTGAGGTCCAAATGTGTGGTTATGTTGCAAGTATGGATGAACTTGAGCAAGTTCATTACTAGCACTCCAAGGGAGTAAATGGTGATATCAATTCGGGAGAGTTGGAGATTCCTGAAAATTTCAAATAAGAAACCCTTGAATTAAAGAAAGTACTACCCAGAATGGAGTATGTGTTCATAAAAAATGAAAAGTTGATCATTATTAATGCCAAACTTGCTACAGGAAAAAAGAAGATGTTGATGAATGTTGTAGAAAAATAGTTAGTAGCCTTTGCTTAGTGATATTTTGAGCTCAAAGGAATAGATCCAAGAATATGCCAACACCAGATATACACTGACCCTACCATTAATAGCCATAGTGATGATTAAATCCAAAATTAAAGTAGATTGTCAAAGAGGAGATCGAGCAACTCCTCAAGGCTAGATTCATTTACCCTATTGTAGATAGTGAGTGGGTTAGCCCACTCATGATCTTGCCCAAGAAAGGAGCAAAATTATGGATGTGCATCACTTCTAGTTGCTTGATATGGCAACTTTCAAAGATCATTTTCTATTACCTTTTGTTGACCAAGTGTTGGACACCATTTTTGGGCACAATTACTACATCTTTTTATATGGTTATAGTGGCTATAACCAAATCCAAATCATACTAGAGGACCAAGTGAAGACTTTCACAAGTCCTTGGGGGACTTTTGTTTACTAGCAAATGTCATTCAATCTATGTAATGCCCCAACTACATTTCAACTATTACTCTTCAACATTTTTCAACAACAAATTGGTAGTAGGGTAGAAGTCTTCATGGATGACTTTTCTACCTATGAAGCTATGTTCGAGCAAGCCCTAGACCATCTTGAGAAGGTGTTAAGGAGATGTGTTGAAACAAACCTCTAGCTCAATTGGAAAAAGAGTCATCTTATGGTCCAAGAAGGCATAGTCTTGGGACACCGTATCTCAAAAGTAGGAATTGAGGTGGAGCCTAAAAACATAAGGATCATTCAAGAAATAACTCATTAACCAGAAACGATTAGAGAAGTGTGGTCATTCCTTGGTCATACTAGCTATTACTGGAACTTCATTTAGAACTTTTCCAAAATTGCCAAGCTGTTGGTTGAATTAACAAAGTAAGATGCACCATTTTTCTAGACCCCTGCATGTGAAACAACATTTCAACAACTGAAGCAAAAGTTTGTTGAGATCCCAATTCTATAAGCACCTAATTGGTCCAAGTCATTTCATGTGATGATCGATGCATCAAATTATGCTTTGGGGGTAGTGCTTATGCAACTAGATGATAAAAAATGTCCATATTACATTCACTATGCAAGTTAGAGTATTGAAGATGCACAATTGAACTACACCACTACATAAAAGAGTTGATGGTGGTGGTGTTTGCCTTAGAAAAGTTCAAGCACTATGTGCTTGGTTATAAAATGTTCGTGCCCACATAACATATCGCCATTCGAATTTTAATAAATAAACCCATGGTGAGCCCCCATGTCAAACAATGACTCATGATTTTGCAAGAGTTCGATCTCACAATGGTAGATCGAAAGGGTATGAAAAATGTGATCGTTGACCATTTATCACAGCTAAGATGTGATGACAAGGAGAAAGAGAGCCCCTTATTTGATCAATTTCCTGATAAATCTCTCTTTTCAAGGGCTATTAATGCACAAATGCCTAGTGAACCAAGATGGTATCACACCATTCTTACTTATCTACTCAAGAAAGAACTATCGCAAGGGCTGGACACCCGAAAGAAATAACAATTTCTTGACCAAGTTAAGTGTTTCATGGAAATCAATAGGAACCTTTACAAAGTATGTCCTAACAGCTTGGTATTTTGGTGTGTCTCTCACATAGATCAACTGCACATTCTCTAGGATGCTCATGAAGGCCCTTATGGGGGCCATTACACTGGGAGACACACAACCATAAAAATCCTCATGGTAGGATATTCCTGGCCAACAATCTACAGAGATGTATAATAGTTTGTCCATGCTTGTGATTGTTATCAGAGAGATGGTGGAATGACAACTTGAATGGAGGGGCCACAACAATGAATTTAACCTCTCGAGCCATTCGATATTTGGGGCATTGACTTTATGGGTCCCATCACACCTATGTCAAATGGAAATGGCATATATAATACTCACAGTTGACTATTGCATTATGTGGGCAGAAGCAATAGCTGTCACTAACTGTACATCCACTATTGCTGTTCGGTTTGTACGATAGAACATCATAAATAGGTTTGGTATGTCTCGTGCATTAATTTTTGACAATGAAACTCATTTCATAGGTGCCACTTTTCAAAAACTTATGCAATGCTTATGGGTTGAGCACAAACTCACAACACCTAATCACCCTCAAGCCAATGGTCAAGTTGAAGTCACTACTTGGGAGATTATGAAAATTCTAATGCACACTATCAGCAAGTACTGAAGGGAATAGCGCACAAAATTAAATGATTCCCTTTGGGCCTATTGCTCGACATGGAATATTCCCATAGGTTATTCTCCCTATGAGCTTGTATACAGAAAACTAGTAACACTGCCCATTCAATCTGAGCTCCATACACTCTCTACAGCTTATGACCTTGACATGGATCTAAGTCTAGCATAAGAGGATAGATTAATGAATGTTAACTTGCTAAATGAAAATAAATTAATGGTCGTATCATCCAACAAAATGCATAAGGCATTCAACAAGAAACTCCATGACCTCAAAATAATGAAAGTTAAGTTTCAACCAAGAGACAAAGTTTTCTACTGGAATCCTACACATGTACCTCAACGAACCAAGTTTCAAATGTTGTGGGAAGGACCTTACATTATCAAGGAAACCTTTCCATCTAGGTGATGATTATATATAAACCTAATAGCCCAAAAAAGAAGAAATTAGTCAACATCCAATAACTAAAGCCCTTCCATGAGCACAAGCCAACCAACTTAATAGACACCTTGCTAGATGGACAACCATGCTTAATCTTTCAGATCTCCTCCTTCTAACTTAGTCATGGGGGAGATGGCCATCCATATTAACACTTTAAGCGACTCCTTAGTCTTTTGACATTTTTTTTTACACATTTTTGATTTTACAACTTTTTTCTTTCATATTCTTTGTTTTACATCTTATGAGTGGCGAGGTACCCCTACGCCCAACCATACGAATACGAGCGTTTCACACACGATTTGATTGAATTCCAAGGACTAAGTGCTTATTTTCCCTTGTGAAACAAGGACAGGTTGGTTGATCATTGTCTTCCCAAGATTACCTATATGTCACAATTATATGGTTAAGTAAGCTTAAGGCACACGATTTTTATAGCTTTTAGGTTTTTATGTCCTATGCTAGTAGGGAAGGAGAGAGGTAACTAAGTGACTAATTTAACTTAACTACTTATTAACTAAGTTCTAACCAATCCTAACACTAGCATCCATTCCCACTTTTCGTACACATCCTAAACTAGTGCAACACTGTTGGGATTACCAAACACTAATCATTACTAGGTTACCAAGCATTACACACATGCTTGAAGTGGTCATGCTTGTGTAATTTAATGATTTTCTCAATTAATCAAAATGAATTGTTGTGCTAATAACATAAACGTAAAGTGCATAAAATAAA
>MNCI01005175.1:2672-29730 GCA_015680685.1 Gnetum montanum | reverse complement strand
TGTGGCCCACACCCTAAAATTCTACCCAATGTTCTATTTTTAATGATATGTATCTTAGGTGGTTTAGGTTGACTCTATTTTGTTGGCACAAGGTTAAGATGATGAGGTTGATGATGTATTTGAGGTTATCTAACTGATTAACCATTTTGTTGGCACTATTTATTTATTTTATCTCTAGTTTAAACATTTTGTTGGCACTATTTATTTATTTTATCTCTAATTTAAAAGATTTTTTAAGAAACATGTTCAATTTACTATAGTTATGTACTTGATAGAAATGAATATTAATATTCTTGGCATCAAATATTAACTGTTTAGTGCTTTGTTTATGCTTGAATTTACTATGTGATTTTGTAATTTTGATAAAAGTAAAATTGAATGAGCCTAACTTTAAATTTTATTCTTTAAAAAATAAATAATAATATGTTACATGTTTTTTTATATTAATTTATGTGAAGGGATTTTGTGATTTTGAGAACAATAAGATTGAACAAGCTTAGCTTTAAACTTTATTTTTTAATAATCAAATAATAGGATATGCCAAATTTCCAGCTTGTTTTTCTCTGAAAAAATTGTTATCTAAATTGAAGTAGATCACTATAAAAAACGTTATAATTTAAAGTTTTAAAGTCAAAAGATTCATCGCTAAAGTAACACATAAAATTGTATGCAATTGTATTATTTCTATAATGTATTTCATCTTTTGTATTTATGGTAGGTATTTGTATCCTGAATTCCGTTAGTGATATAGTTGGATGCTTTATTTGAACTTTAAAATATAAAATTACCATATACATTAAACTTTGAGCCTTTTAAACAAATGGAAAAACAGTCGGGAGAATACATCTAAGAATGCACTGGTTATTCTTTTAGATACCCATGACAAAGGCGATGCGTTTGGATGTGTTTGAATAAAGGGGTCAGAAACAAACTCTATTTCATATGGGCTGAATACGTAATTTCCAGGTTGTCTCACTAAAATCCGTTACAATATTTCGTAATATTAATGTGAAACTTGGCAGTTATAGAGAGAGAACTACCAGTGGGTTGACGATGGATGGTGGAGGGGCAGTTCAAGCACATTTCATTTTGGAACTACGTAAGCTTGACCATGACATCGAACATGGATTTCCTTGTTCCAGTGGGCAAGAGCAAGGGCCGGTCACCGATCTTATCCACAGCGACGACCTTATCTACAGCGTCCCTACAAACATGGTAAAAATGGAAAACAAGGAACAGCAGCATGTGTTTGCAAAAAGAAAGGCCTTTCAATCTTTTCTCACCATGCATTGTGAGCATAGGTCCTCTCAATTTTAACCCATATCATCATTATCATTGATGGGAAATGAAATCAAGANTAACCCATATCATCATTATCATTGATGGGAAATGAAATCAAGAAAGCTGTTGAAGGACCACGCACATGTTACAAGCCAAACACCAGGATTTGTCACAGCCCTTATCCGGCGGATTGAAGAGCGTGAGGAGGAAATTAAAGAATGCTACGCCGACCGTGCAAAGATTGCAGATTATTTAAGCGGCTCCACCTTTGCAGGCATCATGCTTTTGGACTCCTGTTTTCTGCTACAGCTGCTTGAATCGGTCAACGAGGAACGGCATTTTAACAAAAATGAGTGGCCACGCCTTGCAACTGTGTTCGATAACCCTCATATGAAAGCGTTGGTGATTCACGATACTTTGAAAATAGGGAACCAAATTCCCCTGTTCGTAGTTCAAGAAGGCATTTGAAAAATCATTTGAAGATGCAATTGCGGAAACCCTGCGCAACATCTGTCAGTTAAGTCCTGGTTTTCGAGGAGATGCGTTACATCGTCAGGTAGAGACACTATGTAGCAGCCAAAAACCCCATCTTCTTTCTATGCTCCATCGCTTCATGTGCGGCTCCTTAGCAAGGGAAACGGATGATAAATATCAGCCAGAATTTTCATTCACATTCGTAGACGTACTCCCTACCATAATCGCATCCTTATGCGCATATTGTTGTTGTGCCGTTTCGTCGTCTCTACTGGGCCCGCCAATACTCCAGCTACGAAGGAGTTGCGAGGTTGATGATGAGTCAGCAAATGTTCTGTCCCGGGTAGCGTGGCCTTTTCTGCGCGTGATTGGCACCTGCGTGCTCGTTCGGGCATTCATTCTCCTTGGTCCCCTGAATTTTGTTTTGTGGTCTGTGTTAGCAATCCTGATTTTGGGATTAGTGGTGGTAATCCTGCTTTTGCCATTTTTCATAATAGCCTGCCTGTGGCCTCAGCACCGTATTAAGCAAGAGGAAGCCTCGTCGCCCTGGGTCAGGGTGAAAGCAGAGAACCTTGCACATCACATTTCTATCCAATGTTACGCGGGAGAAATCAAAGGTGTCCGCTATGGGCCAAGCCATAATTCATCGCTTTATTTGCCACGTATAAATGTTGGGGGGACGAGCGGCGTGCTTCTGCACAATATGATTGCCATGGAGCGATGCTCGCAACGTGTGGACAAGAAAACGGTGTGCAACTACGCTATTCTCATGGCCAAGCTGTTGCAGACGCCTATGGACGTGCAGGTTTTTGGAAGGCAGCAGGAGGCCCATAAATTCTGATGCTCGCTATTCTTTTTGTTTTTCTCTTTCACAAGCAAACTGTGGTCATTTCGTTAGCGGTGACAAGTTGCTTTCTCATGCTACTACATATTTTTAGCTTTGGCTTCCAACTCTCTTGTACTTTCCTTTATCCTGCATCAATTGCTGTTAGTGAGTTGTAATTTGAAAAGGATGTTTAAGTTACCTGAATTAGAGCATTCCAAAACCAAATATCAAACATTGATAATGAATTTATGATAGCAAGATTTGCACATACATCTAGGCCTTTTTATAAAAACAAATCATAAAAGGGTACTATGTAAATACAAGGTTAGGATGATAAAAAGAGAACTCTATCAATGTTAGTACTAAAAGAGGAAGGTTAGAATCAAGTTAATAGCTACCTATAAAACCTTCCCAAATCTTATGGATGAGTTCTTTTCCAAATTTTGGAAATGCTAGGGCATTCCACAAATGCAATGTGAAGCAATCACAAGTTTAGATAATGTGAAAAATAAGCAATGTGCAACATTGTCAAAAATATGCAAAAAAAAAAAAAAAAACAATCTGCAAATAAACAAAGATCTAGCTCTTCATAGAGGCAAATGGCGAAAAAGAACTCATGTAGCTTACCCCATTTTGTTGAGACAAGGTTAAGATGATTAAGGCTAGTATGATAACAATGACAAATACAAATATCATAATTTAATATACTNTAAATACAAGGTTAGGATGATAAAAAGAGAACTCTATCAATGTTAGCACTAAAAGAGGAAGGTTAGAATCAAGTTAATAGCTACCTATAAAACCTTCCCAAATCTTATGGATGAGTTCTTTTCCAAATTTTGGAAATGCTAGGGCATTCCACAAATGCAATGTGAAGCAATCACAAGCTTAGATAATGTGAAAAATAAGCAATGTGCAACATTGTCAAACATATGCAAAAAACAAAAAAAAAACAATAATACAAATATCATAATTTAATATACCATATGCTAAAAACCCAATCATAATATAAAATTTAATATATATTTAAATGATATTTCAAGAAATCATACTTAGATTTGATAAAGGTATCATCCTAATCATTATATTATTTTTGGATCTCATCCCTCCCCCAAATATATTATAATCTTGTAAATTGTTTCTTGTTTATCTTATACACTATTGGATGATTATGATTGTTGAGGATGCAATAACCTTGTATAAGAGAATAGTATGCTATTACAATTTTCTCTATTTTTGGTACTATACATTTTCATAAAAATTTATTAAGTCTAGTAAAATAATATCTAACTTATTAGCTGGTAAAGAAAGATGGAGGACTTGGCCTTATTAATTTTTATAACTAAGGTGTTTCTCTCTTAGCAAAATGGATTATAAAATGCTTTGATGAAGATGATGTTTCGATGCACATTTTAAGAAACAACTTATACAAGGAAAACCTAATAACAATTAGTCTTCTAATAACTTTGTTTATTGTTTTCTTTTTCCTTAAGCCATTTCTATTCTTAATTATCTAGTTCTTAAGCAAATTTAAAAGACAGTACATGCTTAGCAAGTATTGGAATTATAATCATATTAGTGTTTCAGAAGATATGCTTAGCAAATTAGCCTATTGTGGCTTCCTTTTAATGAAGGAGCTTGGACTACTCATTCATCTAGATTGTATACTATTTAGAGTAAATTTATCACTACAATTTCTTGTCTATGTATGCATGATAGATGGATTACATGGAAGGGGGCTTCTAGCCACTTCATCATGGTCTTCCTATTGGCACTCATTTTCAACAAATGGGAATTGTTTCTCCCCAATGTCCTTTATGGAAGTAAAATCTTATTTTCTCATGCTTTTCATGTGTCTAGTTATTCAACATGCTTGGAAATGGACATCTAGGATTATTAACAATTTTAACCAAGCATTAATAGTACTATACTTAGTGATAAGCCTACTTTTTCTACTTTATTTCTTTGCATTTAAAAGTATCTTCAACCACTTGTTCTATATTCTATTTGGAAGCTTCAATGTGTAGTTATTTCCCAGCATTAAGAGCATAACTATGACATTTCTTTAGAAGTTCAATATCATATTCTCAAAGATGTGGTTTTTCAATAACAATCTCAAGTAAAAAAGCTTTCAATGAAAGTTGAACAATTAGGTTATTTCTTGCAATATTAATATCTTTTCTTGTGGCTAAAGGTGGGAAAGTTATCAACTTTTATTTACTAATTGTTTAGTATTTCTGATTAAAGATTTGTTTTGTCTTTAGAGAGAGTTATCTCCTTCTCTTTACAAGAAATCCTTTGTAAGAAGTGAAAACTTGTAAGGGCACTTCTAAATAAGGATAAGGCTTAATCCTTTTCCTACCCTAGTGGGAAGGTTTTTTAGGATTAGTTTTAAAGATGAAAACCTATACAAGCATTCTAAAATTGTTGAGCTTTTTCTTTAATATATTGGTAGTATATATTAATTGTTTAGTATATTGGTAGTCATGATTTTCCCTAATATACCCTATATTTTGATTAACGTTTATAGACCATCAAAGGTTGTTAATTGCTATATTTTTTGGGGAGAATCTCAAATGAAATTATCCACTATTTTTGAGCCTTTTTGTTGGTAAGTGATGAGTGGCAAGGTAGCCCTACACCCAACCATACGAATCACAAGTGTTCATAAGCGATCTGGTCCAATTTTGCATACCTTAAGTTGCTAAGTAAAGTGGTTGTAAGATGTGAAATCTAATTGTGACAATCTTTGTCTCCTTAACTGTACTTGTGGAGCTTTAATTGTATTGTTAAGTATAATTGAGGCACATGATTTTTTATTATTTTATATTTTATTTTTCTATGATTAAAAATGAGTTGACACTTAATTTATGAGCCAATTGAACTAATCTAATTACTAATTAATAACTCACTATCCTAACATAAGTATTTGGTCCCACTTTTCGTGGACATCCTGAACATGTATGATGCTGTTGGGTTACCAAATGTTAAGAGTTGCTGAGATTACCAAGTGTCATTTGCATGCTCAAAGCGATTGTACTTATGTGCTTAATTAATTTCTATTTAAGCGAATTAACTTACTTTAACTTAATTACATGGTAGTATTAAATGGAATTGCATAAAAACATTAAATGCATGAATGAAATTTTTGAGCTAGCCAAGGTGCTACTAGGTTTGATTAGAAAGTTCGTCTTTATTGTTACACACACTACTATGCTTAGGTACAAGAGTGCTTGAATAAAGATCCACACACTTAATGACTCCTACTGCAGGCACTTTGGAAAATATTCTAATTCTAGAGAAAAGAAATTACAAGAGCTTTGCGATGCTATGACAAAAATTATATGGAAATTGTGTGCCCAAGAACTATATTTATAGGTTGACACATACCCTGTGATATCAGATATTCAAGATCGCATCTTGCGACCCAATATTAAATAACCGAAGTTGCAGCTTCAATATTGAAGCCTTGCAAAATATGATTCATTAGTATGTTTTTTCAATTTTGTTCTTTATTCTCATGAAAAGTTAGGTGGAACTTAGTGATTATCTACATATGAACCCTTTATAAATGATGTATGATCTTTTGCCCTTATTCATATATCCACTTCAAGTTATTCTTTCACTTGGTTCAATTTACAATTAGGGCAAGATAGAATCCATTGTCATTTGAATAGATTCCTTTACTTAGAGAATTAGCTACATTGTTTTTCTACTGCGTAGGGTGATTGCCTTCCAAGAGCTTCTTCAAACCATTGGTCCATTTTGTTGGAAATTACTCTTTATCTATTATTAAGCCTCTTTCTCACTTGAAAGTAAAATTCTTGATTAAAGAATGAGAAATCATTGTGAATGATTTGTGTGCTTTGTGGTACACATAAGGAAACCTTGCATCATGCTCTTTTTGTAATATGGTTTTTGAATTCTAAAGAACAACTAAAATTCTTTTAGAGATTGTCACTTGGATTGCTCTCTTACCAAGAAAAACCCAAGCTTCCAATATCAAAGATTATAGGCCCCTTAGCCTATGTTCTACTTTGTATAAGATCATATCTAGATTTCCCACACTTCACATTAGTTCACATTAGGAAAATTCTACCTGCTATAGTTGCACCAAAATATCTTTATGAAGGTTTTCTTTTCCATAATGTTCCTTCTATAATATGGGAAAGTCTTATTTAGCAAAGTTTTTAAAGCTTTAAACCTTGATTCCAAATGCATATTAGAATTCATGGGAGTGTTATTCAATGGAATAACTCAAAATAATATTAGCTACACTCTACCTATGATACATTGGTACATCATGAAAAAGATTTGGAAAAGCTTGTTAGTAACATTAAGCCCTTCAGCTATGACACAAATTATTTTTTTCTAAATGTTTACACAAGTGCTTACCTATAGAATCTTTATTGAAAGAATGAGGGATCATTTGATCATTTCTAATGATTTTTGTGCTTTGTGATACACATACGGAAAGCTTGCATCATGCTCTTTTTCAATATGCAAAAGTGTGTGTTTACTGGAAGAAAATCTTTCAATTTATTGACATTTGGATTGGACCTAACTCAACTCTTGAAGATGTACTAAGCTTCTGGTTGTCTATGATAGATTACTTGTAATGCTTTTCTCTTTGAAGAAACCACTATTATTCTACATGTTGTTGCTTTACAAGCTTTGAGTATTTAGTCCATTTCTTCCAAAAAGAAGAGTTTCTTAATTCAGACAATGAGAAGAATGAGTTGGTTAATACTTTGCATGTCTAAGATTACATCGTTATTACACACTTTTCGAAGATAAATCACTTACAAAATTCTATTTTCCTTTTTATTTTATCATACTTTTGAACTTTTTCCAAGCTTATACCTTTGATTATCTTTTTCCTATTGACTTTTTTTGCATCCCAACCATAATAGATCCAAGTTTACAATTTCTCCTATTGAATAAAAAGCTTGCTAACACATATTATTATATTTTTCTTAGGTTTTTTCTTAAAATGAATTTCCTAGTACTTTCTAGATAACTTGCATAGGTGCAACATAACTTGCATAGGTGCTTATGATTATTTTTTCATTGCATTTAAAGATATTTTATCTTTAGCCAATGTATCCCTTGAAAATATCATCCTTTTTTTTAGGATTATTTTGCACTACAACCAATGAGATATTTAATATCTTTAGTCATTGTATCCCTTGAAAACATCATCCTTGCTCTGTCTTTAAAAGCTACTTTAGAATGATTTTGTTTGCTTAAGTTTTGCTAAATTTTAAATCTAACTAATGAATCGGTAAAGAAGGAAATCTCGGAGTTTTAATATTAGTAACATTCTAAAAATAATTTAAGATAAAAGCATTTGTGCCTTCACATTTAATTCATCATATAATAAAAATATTTATATCAAGTAACAATCAAACCCACAAGGTATATACTAAATTGCAAACATTTTTCATGTAATATACATCTTTGTTGTCATGATGTATCCTTAGGTATCCAAATTCCAAAAAATTGCAAAGCTCTTAGATGTCCACAAGATCGTAGACTCCCTCAATTAGACTTGTTTCAAAGTTAATAACAGTAGGGCTCTATGTAAACATAAGTACAAAAGAAAACACTAACAAATTACAAGAAAATGAGTTAGTATCAAGTAGTTTGTTAAACTCCTCAAATAGATAAGAGGTCTTGGTGGACATAAATAAAAATATTTTCAGTTTCAAAACTCATTGTCAACTTAAAAAGAAAAAAAAAATCTAAACACAGGGCAGATAAGGGAAAAACAGGAAAATTTTTAATAAAAAGTTTATAGCCCATCTTTCATTCCAACTTTTAATAAAAAGTTTATAGCATATAAGCAAGCAAGACAGAACTCATTTCTAACAAATTATGGTTTATAGAAGCAAATTATAAGAGTAATATATTCAGCAGGTTCAAGCTTCTGCAAAGGTTAGAAGTGACATTTCAATGGCTGGAACCAAAGATTTTATCTAAGTACTTTACAAACAGTAAAACACGGGGAGGAAAATGTAAAAACCTAAATTCCCGGTTAAAAAGGTTTCCAATGTATCTATGGTACAAATGTTTCTGTAATATTAAAACTCATGACATATTCCTTACAGTTTCTGTGCAATCCAATTATCCAAACCTTCCAATCTATGAACTTGGAATATCAAAAATACAAAGAGCATTAATGTAAACAAGCTTTTGTAATACGCGTAGAGGTTGTTTATAAGGGCAAGTTTCCACTTCAGAATAACAATCAATTGCAAAATGCAACATGACCGTCAATCTTGCCTACGATTCCAACAAAACACTGATGGAATGAAGAATTATCTATCCTGAATGCTATCCTGCAAGATGGAATGAAGAATTATCTATCCTGAATGCTATCCTGCAAGAGGATCATAAAGCTTGCATCTCTACATGTGTGCTGGTCACCGTTTTCACCACTACTTCTATTCTTGTTTTCGGGAACCTCCATTTGTAGGGTTGGTGGTGGATTTATGATCGTCACGGGAGTCGCAACATCTCCACTGTCCTCTTCTCTGCTGCCAGTGCCTTGCTAACCACTACTTCTATTCTTGTTTTCGGGAACCTCCATTTGTTGGGTTGGTGGTGGATTTATGATCGTCACGGGAGTCGCAACATCTCCACTGTCCTCTTCTCTGCTGCCAGTGCCTTGCTAAATTTCAAGTGTGCTTCCTTCCTGTCTTTCTTCTTTTCAACCCTCTCTATGCCGTATCATAGTTTTTGACACATTTTCAGCCACATATGCTTCTCTTATAATTATCTCTCCC
The DNA here is from genome assembly GCA_015680685.1 of Gnetum montanum. NCBI lineage: Eukaryota > Viridiplantae > Streptophyta > Gnetopsida > Gnetales > Gnetaceae > Gnetum > Gnetum montanum. The sequence goes on along the minus strand of MNCI01005175.1, from coordinate 20,361 downwards.
AAAAGTTAATAATAATTTTCATGCTTTCTGTTGGTGTCTCCCAAAGGTTAATAATAATTTTCATGTTTTCTGTTGGCGTACTCGCCCAATGCTAACATGTTTAAATATGTTCAAATACCATGAAAATTTAAAAGTCCTGTTAATATGCTATCTTCACCAATACATTTATTCATCAACAGTGATAAAGTCAAAATCAAACATTTAAGGTTTGTTAGGCACTATGTGCCGGAGATAAATCTCCGGACAAATTTTCACGAACTGTTCGCGTCGGATTTGGGAGCGCGTACAGAATAGCGGTAAATTCGCAATGGGTACGTATTTCATAATTTCCAATGAAATTTTGTCTAGATTTGTACTTATACATTGAAATGGTCGCCTTGCATTGCCTCGTATTGTTCTTGCCTTTTTTAGTGATGTCTGCATTTTGCATTAAAATCTTACGTTATCTTCTCCTATTCTGAATCAAACCAAAAATTTTATTTCATTGTTAAGTGGCAAGCAAGCAATCAAGATTCATGGCATCGGCATGAGACGGATCACAGAAAACAAGGGAGTACGAATAAATAAACAAACACTATGGTAACCGAAGGCCGAAGGGGCAAGTATGGGTCATACGGAAATCAAGTTTTGGACGGGGCGTGCGTGCGAGGAAAACAATGCATTTGCATGGATTCGCCTGCCTTTGGAGCGTCAAAGGTTCCGCCATGACTCACACATTCAAGCGTGTTTATTGTTCATTGCTGGTTTTTGCTCTTTTTCTCATATCTCTGCTAAAAAAATAAAAAACAAAAACAGGGTCATCGTCATGGGTCATGAGTCATGAACATGATGACGGATGGATGCTTGTTCAACTATTTTAAAAATCTGTTTGCTTATAAAGCAACGAATCCAACCAGCACATGGTCAATGGCCATATGCGAGCTCATGGTGCTGTGTTTTTACTTTCCCCTGGTGCCGATTTTTCAGCATCTGAAAGGTTTTCGATCATTGTAGGTGAGGTGAGTTCCTGGTTGTGCCTAGTTTAGTTAAGTTGTGTCTTCTTTTAATGCAGTCATCTTCAATGTGGCCCTATGGTGCTACTCACAGGTAATCCCTAGGGTGCTACTCACAAGTAGTTGTTGAACAAAAGCATTAGCAGATCTGATTTGTTATAAATTTGGTTAAGGCTTGAGGCTTAATTTCATTTTTGGAAATATTGGATTGAGTAACAAAGGGTTTCATTTTATATGTTTGGCCAGATCATGGCTCCTGAGTAAGGAAATGGATTTAATGCCCTCCATACCTTTGCAAATTTTCTTGCTTCAATTTAATGGTGATATTGCAATTTTCTGTGCAATTTTTAAGCAGTAACAATATTTTGGATTTACATTGTTCTATATTTTACAATGTATTTTTATGATATATGAGATTTAATTTTTTAAAAAACTAATATATTTAAATTTTCTCTATCATGTCTTCGGATACAAACCCATCCCCACTTTTCTTGAGGCACACGTACCCAAACACTTTCAGAATCACGAATTCCACGAATAGGATTCTTTTGATGCATAGGTTAGGCAATACTTTGTTATTTAGAGTGTGCAGGTTACAATTTGCAATTAAACAAAAGACCCTCCTTTCCCTCCCATTCCAAAATAAAACAAAATGTTCTTCATCATGAAGGATAGGGTTAATGATGAATGTTTTTGTTGGGACAATTCACAAAAATCCTTGTAGCCACCGCCGGGCATTTCAAATTTCAAAACCAAACAGTCGTCAAATTTCAAAACCAAACAGCCGTTAAAAGTTTAAAAAGGCTGTCGAAATTGATCCTTCATTAAAACCACGTCAGACACAGAAAGAAAGGCAGCAAATGTTGATGTTGTTGAATCTTTTTGCATCTTGTACGTATGTGTGCTTCGTAGAAACATTCTAAAAAAATATTTTGGAAGTAAAACAACTTTTGCACCCGGAGGAAAACGTATGTGTGCTTCGTAAAAACATTCTAAAAAAATATTTTGGAAGTAAAACAACTTTCACACCGGGAGGAAAACGTATGTGTGCTTCGTAGAAACATTCTAAACAAATATTTTGGAAGTAAAACAACTTTCACACCAGGAGGAAAACGTATGTGTGCTTCGTAGAAACATTCTAAAAAAATATTTTGGAAGTAAAACAACTTTCACACCACTTTCACACCAGGAGGAAACATAACCATCCACGTTATAAGCAATGGCAGAGCATGGCAACCGACGTGAGACGTGGTTGTAACGGCCATTTAAAACATGGGCATTCATGGCTGCCGGGTGGTGGAGTTACGCAAGAGTTAAATGCATTATGGGTAATGGTGGTGCTGAAAGCGGGCAACAGCTATGGGCTTGCAAACGTTTCGTAGTAGACACAACGTGGGCGTCATTATTGGGCGGCTACTGTTTAAATATCCCCAGACAAAAAAAGAAAGGGATCCCGGGGGCAGAGGCTTTGAATTCTGCACTGTAGATGGGTTGGCAGCGACAGACAGAGGATCTCTCCACCTCCCCTCATCCTAGTGAGGTTTTTATTGTTTTTAACAGCGGACATCCTAGTGAGGTTTTTGTTGTTTTTAACAGCCGACAGTGCAGGTGATTGGTGGAGTCAGCAGGGCATCCCCTCTTTCTCTCTACAGCAGCTGCTGGAGCCTCTCTTCTCAACTAACAGTCGTCCGCATGTCAACAGCAACCGGTGCCTGGCAGACTACAGCCGGTGCCCTCTCTCTTCCCACCCGGTCTAATCAACAATAACAATAGGGTGCGTGAGATTCTATTTCTCTATCTCCCAATGGCACATGTGCAGCAATCAGCGGGTGCATGACAGACGGGATGGTGCCACAATCGAAAACGGTTTACAGACAACGTGCCTCTCTCTCTCACGGTGGTCGAGCACATGTGTGCATTGGTGCATGGCAATGGCAGCGTAATAGCGACGTGTGCGGTAGGCTCTAAACATCATAGTTGCTGCCTCCTGCCAACTACGGCAGGTAATCTTTCTCTCATTCTCCTCCCTCTCTCTTTCTCTCTACGGTGAGTGGTGTACATATAATCAGTAGTAAGCAGTGGCAACTGGCAGGTCGTTAGTGGCAGGTAGTTAGTGGGCACCATTGACAGCCACAAACTGACAGCAACAACAGCATGAGACTTGAAAAAGTTTACAATTTGTTAGTTACTGTATTTTATTTAAGTTTTAAAATTCAAGACAATCATTCAATTTAAACTCTCTTAATTTTCCAATGTAATTTACTTTATTTCTTTTTTTCTTTTTTTGCAACATCACATAGACTTCTCTAGCTAAGACTATTCCTAAAATGAATTTTGTTTTTGGTGTTGATGTGTTCAAATTTTATGCATCAACACTTTTTGATGCTAGAAGGAGGATTGCTTTTCAACTTTTGTTTTTCATTTCTATTTTCAAAAATATCAATTTTCTGTTTTATGTTTTCATTTCTCAAAAATTTCATTTTTCTTGTTTCTATTCTCACTCATCTACTTTATAGTTTTTCAATCTTCATTTTTCCTATTTCACTTTCTTTGAACTTTAAATTTCCTATTATAGTTTTTTCTTTTGGTGACAATCATTGATTTTTGGTTACTACTACATGAAAATCTCTATTTTTCACTCCTTGAAATCTTTTATGTTCCAATTTCAATTACCCAAACATTTAGTGGCCCATTTTTTATATTGATTTCAGTTAACAGTCACCTATTTTTGGTTTTATTGCTCTATTTCAGCTTTATTTTCAAACTTTTTTTTTCTTAGTTTTGTTGATTACTTCATTTTGGTAGTCCTTACCTTAGTTCTAACTTTGGTAATGTGGTGTTCTCATTTATCATTCTGTTCAAATTTACTTTTTTGAAATTTTTTATTTTACTATTTTCCTTTAAAATTTTATAAGTATTGTAATTTTAAACATTTAATTTTCTTTTAAAAAAATATATTTTCTTAAAAGAGCATATTTTAGTGTTTTTTTCTTTGTCAAAATTTTTTTTATTGTAATATTTCTTTTCCTTTTACTTAATTTTATAACTTTATTTTAACAATTATATTCTATAATTTTTCATTTTATGAGTAAACTTACCTTTGTTCTTAACTGACTAGTTACCCATCTCTGCACATTAAGGAAACGACAAACTTTACATTTCCCAAGTTCTAGTCTTAAGAGAACTTGGACTAGAATAGCAGCCCATCAACCTTGGACTCCCTTGGTGATTAATCCTTTTAACTTTACTAACTACCATGACATCTCAAAATCTATTCAAAACATAAACTTGTTCTTTGATCTCACAATCCCTACGAGTGATGCTCGCCAACACATACAATGTTTCAAAACCTTGTTAAGGATCTACAACATTGTACAAAACAATGTGGCATGTAGGGTGTTTGTGACAACATTCAGAACTAAAGTAACTCGATGGTTCTTAATGCTCCCCAATGCCTCCATTGACTCATGGCAGGAGTTCAAAAATAAATTTTTGATTCAATTTGACAAATTTACGAGCCTTGCAATTGCATCAAGCAACTTAACAAGTTTAAGAAAGCTACCTAGGAAAAATGTTTGGGATTACAACTTACAATTCCTTCACTAGCTTTCCTATGTACTAAGTAAAATGCACCTACAACCCGGTGGTATCTTCAACTTCTACCTCTCTACCATTGATCCATTCTATGCCTATGCCATCAAATCTAACCCCCAACATAACAGAAATACCAGGAGCAATGGCTAAAGTCATGGAGTTAGAGAAAATTACCCTATGAATAGTATCCAAACCCAATTTTGGTTGATGAGTGTTACCAATCCTATGTAATCTAATCCTCTACCTCTACCAACTTTTACAATGAACAACACTATGTTTCAAACTCTCACTCCCTTTTAGATAACTCAACCTACAAATAACTATTTTCAAGGTCTTACATCTTCTTCATTTTTACCATCTAACACTGGTTTAAATGATTAACAATCGAAGGCCTTAATCCAATCAATTGTGAACCTAAATGGGATATCCAACCTTGTTGAACCCTCAACTCAAACTCAAGACCAAATGACCTAGATATTAACTTCACTATAGAAACTTTCAAATGAAGTCGTTAAATTAAAGTAGAACGACAAAAAGGGTCCTATACAATTTGAAAATCTTAGCACATTAATCAATGATGAGTATTGTCACCTCCATAACACTAGGCAACATTCTAAGAAAACTTGTTCCCAATTTTTAGCATTATATGACAAAAACACCCAAGGTCAACAAAATGGAAAAACCCTTATTATGGTCTTTAATGTACCCCATGAAACTGAGGATGAGGAAGTCTCTTTGTTGGAACAAGTTATGGTAAGTGATCCCAACCCACATAATGCTTGCTACCATAGAGTCAGTGACATCATGAACAACACATAGCAACAAACTAAGAATGATCCTTACACTCCTCCAAAGAAAAGAACTCTTAGTCAAAGCAACACAAATAACCAGATCAAGGCTTCCCAAACAAATGCCCCACAATAACCAAACCCCCCTTCCATACTTAAAAGAACTCCACCTTAATAAGAAGCCAGAGACAAACATAAGACTTATGACCTAGTTGAGGATTTGAAAAGGGTTAAAGCTAGCATTTCAATGTATGACCTTTTACACTTTAATGAAATAAAAGAGGCAATTCAGAATGTAGTTCATCCACCTAAAATTGAAAAAGAAAAAATCCTTAATCCTCAAAAGGCAAGTTCACATCACAAAAGGTCCTAACAGTACATAACACAAACAGTTCCATGTCAAGCAAGAAAAAGCAACCTCCTTTCCTAAGAATGCTAATTATTTTAGGAAAGAACATTCATATTGTTTGATGGATTTTGAAGCAATTGTTAGTGTCATGCTACTTGAGGTATGTAAAACCTTAGGAGCACAAATGATACCACAAACAAAAAGTGTGGTTCAACTTGATGGGTCTAACATACCTATTGTAGGGGCATTAAAAGAAGTGAAAGAGCAACTTAAAAATACCCTATGTTCACATGTTACACAGATATCTTAGTAGTTGACATGTCATCCACTTATGGTGTGCTCTTATCTAGAACTTTTGGAGCCAAGTTTGAGGGCTTCTTTAGGTTAATCCCTATCAAAGGAAAATCTGAATACATGATTATACCTAGAGAACCCTTTTATAAGCAAGTTGTAACAACTTTTGATTACCAAAATAAATCTTTGGAGAACCAAGACACTAATATTTATGTTGGCGTTATTGAGGTTGAGCATGGTGAACATGTTATAAATGATCACATGAGTGAAATTATTAAAACAATCCTTTTCCTCATACAGATTCCACCCAACCCTATCAAACTTCTAGTGAATGTGAAGAAATCTATGAAGATAGCTTGCCTTATCATAATGGAAATGGATTTCTATTGAGTGACCTACCACCTTTCATGAAGCATGAAGATATAAATGAGATTCCAACCATCAAAACATTAGAACATGTGTGAGACTTTGATGATATATCCATTGAACATGTTCCTAGAGAAGTTGTATTTGATGACTCACCAAGACTTAGACCTGTTAAAACTAAGATTGAAACTTGGATGAAAAATAAACTTGTGGAATCTAGAATTATTCATCTTATAAAACATACAAATTTAGTGCCTAAGAGAAAATGAACAAACAAGTTAAGATTATGTCTTGATCATAATTAGCAAGAAACTGTTAAACAATATCCCAATAGGAAGTATGTTGGTGAAGTCTTTAAGATATGAGACATAGTCCCAAAAAGAGGTAGAACATTTGACCAAGCAAATCTTCAAGGTAAGTTCTTTCCTATGTGGTTAGGCCCATTCCAAGTTAAGGATGCCATTGGCCCCAATGTGCTTGAAATTGTTGGTGTGTAAGGACATAGGTTACATAGGAATTTTAATGCATTTCATTTGAAGCATTTCTACTCAGGTGTCCCATGGGAACACCTAGTAGATCCCTAGTTACATGTTTTTCTTTCCCTTCGCCATGCATTTCATTTGTATATAGTTGCATTTGCATATTTTTTTTCATTTCCATCATCTCTTTCATAGCATATTAGTTTTCATTTATGCTTTTCATATGATTTTAATAATCATTATGGTCTTTTGAGTTACTAGGCATTGGGTCATCAGAGCACCATTGGAAAATAATGATAGTATCATGCTTTATATAATATTTCTTATTACTATTATGTAAAACCTCTTTTATATTATATATTTCAATAATGTTATGGTTATTCCTAGTCTTTTTCAAGGTTTTAGTTTCTTTGGTTATATTGGATTATGGAGGATGTGATTTATGTTACTTATCATGTAATCATCATGATCATGTAAGTGTAGGATAGGTGACTTTGGAGAATAGTTAGCTACAATCACTAGGTGATCTTGGAAAACTCCATTTTTCCCTCTTGTAAGCCCTAGTCCTCAGGTTTGATGATCCATGGCTATCCAATGATCAATAGGGTGAAGTGTGTTCATCTCCACTTGAGAACCCTTAGCCACCTAGGAGACTTGCTATGATGCCATCAAATTGTAATTAAAGGCACATACATCGGGGTTGAACTGCACCATGGGCAAAGTTCTAAAATACCATGTTCTTTGATAGTGTAGTTAATCAGCTAGACTCGTGTTGAAATTCCTATCTTAAAAATGAAGTACACCATTAGCAAAGTTTCCTAAAAAAAAAAAAAGAGGGTCATGTTCATTGCTAGTGTAATAAGTTCTTGAGTGTGATAGGATCTGGTAGCTATCCTCTCCCTAGCCTTCATTCTCCTTTTAAGCTTATTTTCTTGAAATTCAAAAGAAAAAAATTAGAAAATAATCCCTTTTTATCCATTCCCTTTTAAAATGTCAAAAAAATATGAAGAAAAATCCCAAAGAAAAATCTAAAAGTTGTGACTAGCCACGATTTAACTTAAAGNTTTTAATTAAATAAGATGATGTGGTAAGGGTGGTCTGTGTCTAGTTCTTTTTTGATTATATGGTCATTTTAATCATGTTTAGATCAATACAGTTTACTTTTAAGTTTTCATTTGCCTATTTTGTGATGTTTGTGATTCCCTATTTGTTACATCTCTTTTTAGAATTTTGTGGTTTTTGTTGCTCCTTGCACTTGCATACAATTTTTAGTTTGGGCGCTAAATGTTGGTGTCAATTTTGCTCATGCTAAGCTTGGGGCCATGTTTAAATATGTTTGAATATCATGAAAATTAAAAAGTCCTATTAATTTGCTATCTTCAATAGGCATTTATTCATCAACAGTGATTAAGTCAAAATCAAACATTGAAGGTTAGTCAAGGAATACTTTGTTATTTAGAGTGCGTAGTTTACAATTTGTGATGAAACAAAACACCTCCTTTCCCTCCCCATTCCAAAATAAAACAAAATGTTTTTCATCATGAATGATAGGGCTAATGATGAATGTCTTTGTTGGGACAATTCACAAAAATCCTTGTAGCCATTGTTGGGGCATTTAAAATTTCAAAAGAAAATAGCGGTTAAAAGTTTAAAAAGGTTGTTGAAATTGATCCTTTAGAGATCGTAAAACCACGTTGAATTTGTTTGCATCTTGTAGGTATGTGTGCTTCGTAGAAACATTGGAGCTTACACGGTGAAATAGAGATTAATAAAATATTTTGGACGGAAAACAACGTGTACATTACATAAAGCTTTAAATATCCGTCAAGGCGTCAACATATATTTTATGCACTGTAAGTGAATTTGAGGTCCAAAAGTCAAAGACATATGTACGCGTGCCAAACCAAGCTCTTACCATCAAATTTAACGATACTTCTTCACATCACGTTTTGTAGAAATTTTGTGGAAAGCTTTAAAAGCATAGCCCACTTTACTCGGTGTTTGTCCAGTTACCATGGACACTAATCGGTGCTGTCGAAATAGCAAGGCCTGATCTTTTCTTGTTTTTTAAAATAAGTACACCTGATAGAAAACGAAAGTCGTTAAGACATTTCAACGAGTAAGGATAGAGCTCAATTCTGATCATTTGTTTATCCCAATTCACAGCTAAAATTTTTACAATCATTCCAACAAAATTGTACCCTTTTTAACAAATACTTTAATTTCTTTATTTAAAATTCTTTTATTGAATACCTTTTTTGGTTCTTTTCCTAATTACGTGGTGCAATTATATTGTTGTTACAAAAATAATCCGTTTTCTATTTCTAGTTTCTTTGTGTTTTTTTCATTACTGTTCTGATTTCATTGTTCATGACATCCGGGGGTCTGCTTCAGTTTCAAAATCTTTTCAATTGTTGGTGAAACTAAAATTTTTAAATCAATTAGGAACATCAGACGCGGATGGTGGCAGTCGTTACGCCATGCAAATATGAGTAATGGCAACAGAATACCACTTTGACACCGGGAGGAAACATAACCATCCACGTTATAAGCACTGGCAGAGCACGGAAACCAGTGTGAGACGTGGTTGTAAGTACATTTAAAACGTGGGCATTCATGGCTGAGTTACATGCAGCATGAGTAATGGTGGTACTGGACATGGACGTGGCAGATAGAACGTGGGCAACAGCTGTAGGCTTGCAGACGTTTCGTAGACAGAACGTGGGCAACAGCCGTGGGCTTGTATTCTGGGCATCATTAGTGGGTGGCCACTGTTCAAATAGCCGTAAAAAAAAGAGGGGGCCTTCCTTCGCACTGTGTGTGGTTTGGCAATGGCTTTGAATTCTGCACTATAAACGGATCAGCAGCTACACACAGAGGATCTCTCCACCTCCCCTCGTCCCACTAGAAGCTACATGATAGACGGGACAGTGCAGCAGTTGACAGTGGTTGACAGGCAACATGCCTCTCTCTCATGGCAGTTTGGCACACGTGCGTGTTGGTGCATGATAGTGTGCGTGTTGGTGCATGATAGTGGCAGTGTGACAGCAGCGTGCACGGCAAGCTTTGAACGACCATAGTTGCTGCCCTGTGCAAACTACAGTAGGCAGTCTCTCCTCCTCCTCACACCCTCTTTCTCTCTACAATGACACGACGGTGTTCCAAGTGGTGTACATATAGAGTCAGTAGTGGCAGCTGCGATGGGCAATCAGTGGGCATCACCAGCAGTGATAGACTGATGGCAGCAACAAGAGACGATGGAAAGTTTACAATTTGTTAGTTACTGTATTTTGTTTAGGTCTTGAAATTCAAGACAATCATTCAATTTAAACTCTCCTGATTTTCCAATCATTCAAGAAATACTCTTTTCCACAACATTTGTTTGAGTGTTTTGTGAGCTTGAACTTGCTTTATTTTTTATTTTATTTTTTATAAATTCTTTTTGCATTTTGCAACCCCTTTTATAACGTTCCTTCTTATGATAGAATAAGCACTCAATATCCTTTCCAAAGCATTTTCCAAAGTCTACATGCATTACATGTTCTCCAACTATTGAGCTTTCAAATTTCACTCCTACAACAAAATGTTACATTCTTTCCTCTAATAGAAGAGTTGCAACCATTGTTTCAAACTCTTTATTATCCTTACCATACAAAAATGTTGTAACAAGAGGCTTGTAGGATGATAGAAGAGATTTAAGAAGAATTGGAGTTTGATCCTCCCCAATAATTTTTACATCAACATTGGATAACTAGCAAAACAACTTATTAAGGTAATTAAGATGATTAACTATAGATGTTCCTTCCTTCATCTTGATGTCATACAATTCTAATTTCAAATACAATTTATTTGTCAAGGACTTGGTCATGTACAAGCTTTCCAAGTTTATCCACAATCTAGCTGTTATTGTCTCTTTTGTCGCATTGAATAAAATTTGGTCTACAAGGCTCAATCGAATGGTATTTTGAACCTTGAGATCCATGTCTTCCTATTCTTCATCATACATCTTTGAAGGCTTCTTTGCCTTTTAGTAACTTATGTAGTCCTTGTTGAACGAGCAAGTCCTGCACTTTATTCTTTCATAACCCAAAATTGTTTTTTCCATTAGATTTTTCTTCTTCAAACTTTCTTCATACAGGCTTGAATTGAAGCCTCCATGATATTTCCCATTCAAAGCATGCCTAACCAAAGAATTTTACCCAAATATCTAATGATACCAGGATAAAAAGGATCATCACCTAGAGCCTTACTACATATCCTACCAAACAAGGTTCAAGGAGTGTTGGTGGATGAGTAAAAGCCTAACCTCTTTTAGTGTATATGCCTATGCAAAAGTTTAACAATATCATCTCCTTTAAATCAAAACAACATCCACAACTACAAAAATTACCCCCTACTTCCCAACTACACTAGTAGCCTTAAAAGCAGGGTAAAGTAGCCAAAAATTCTTATTTAAAAAACATTTGAACATGAGGAGTGCCTTGAGCCTACAAATGAGGGGATTATTAATTGTAATAGTGATTAGAAGCAAGATAAAGTTATGATGATAGGAAAAGAGTGACCTTTTTGAAGGATTGAAACAATCAACATGTCATTCACATAGTTCAAAGAAAAGTACAAAAGGACTAAAATCAACTATGGGAAACTTGAGAGGAGCAGAGTTGAGAAACATATCAACCATTGTCTTTGAAATTTTAGCTTTGAATTCAACCTAGAAGATTGACCATGATTTAACCTTGAGTGACAGGATCACTCATGATGAAAATTTAACAAAGCACAAGTCATGGCAAGCTCGTGGCAAAGTCATCATGGGTTGTGGTGAAGTTGTAGTTGTCCAAACCAAGTGCTGTGGTCTTGTTGTGGTACTTAAAATAATGAAAAAATGTAAATGCCTTAAACCACCATACATGGAACAAGTCATGGTATTACACACAGAGATAACTATTTTCCATAGATTATTAATTTAATGAAAAGCATAGAAGCTAAAAATGTTAACAATCTTAATTGACAAATATATTTGTTATAACCGTTTTTTTCATGACATAAAATTGATGATGTATTCTGAATATTTCAATTAATCTATTTTATATGAACTTACATGAGAGAGTGACAAAGAACCTTAGTTATTTTGTTAATGAATTCTAGGATAATACATAAAGTTATAGTGTGATCAAAAAGTGACAAGTTCAAGGTGTGCATGTGGTAGAGATGTAAATGCTAAAGTCAATTTTAGGTATCACTAAAAGATAGAATCAACAATTCTCTTATTAGAGGAAATTTTATAGATTCTAGAATAGTGTACACAAGGCTACCAAAAATGTAGTTGATTATAATTATTTTATAATTATTTATATTTTTTCTCCTTTTTTAAAGAACATGACTACTTTATTGATGTACCATTGTCATTCCTTTTTCTAACACAATTTTCATAGCTAAATTTAATGGCATCTTATACCAATGGCCTTCCCTATTGATGAGCTGTGATATCGCGTCGACCCCTACGATATCGCATACGCGATAGCCTATCGCCAATTCTATAAATAAGAGGCGACTTTCCCTTGTTTCTCCATCTAGATCTAGACCTTAGACAAAGTATAGTAGTTTTCCCATTCTAGAGTTAGAATAATTTCCATGTGCCCATAGTAGGACTCTCAAAGTGAACGGATCTTTATTCGAGCAAATTGTACCTGAGCACACATTTGTGTACGGCAATAAAGATGAAGTTTCTGATAAACCTTGCAGCATATGGACTAAGCTAAATAGGATTTAATTATTGTTAAATTTTAAACTGCTTTCCTAGATAATTAAATCTCTCTCAACCCTCAACTCTCATAGTTAAGTGCATTTAGTACGACCGCTTCAAGCACATGTGTAATGCTTGGTAACCTAGTAACAAGTAGCGTTTGGTAATCCCAGCAGCGTTGCACTGGTTCAGGGTATGTGCAGCAAGTGAGAATGGATACTGGTGCTAGGACAATTAGAACTTAGTTAGTGAGTAGTTAATGAAAGTTAGTCACTTAGTCTCTTCACCCTTTCCCTATTAGCATAGGTGTTAAAAAGATAAAAGATATAAAAATCACATACCTCAAACTTACTTAACCATACAACTGTGACAATACAAGTAAGTTTGGGAGGACAACGATTGATTAACCTTAAGTGTTCCATTAGGGCGCGTAAGCACTTAGTCCTTGGAGTTTGACCTGATCGTGCGTGAGACACTCGTATTCATATGGTTGAGTGTAGGGGTACCTCGCCACTCATCATTGGTGTCGTTGCAAGGGACTTAGTTGTTTGTGTGCTACGTAGAACATAGGAAAACATCCACATCACTGGGAAGCTAGAACGAACCCTTAGGGTTAATCAGGAGAAAAAATAAGATAACAGTAAATAGCACACCGAACAAGACAAACATGTCTTCTTCTTCGCACAAAAGCACTTCATCGCCTAGGAACAACACTAGAGATAGTCAGTGGTACAACACAAGTAACCCAGATCTGCTAGTTCCTCAACAATTTTAGGTGATATATACTCATTTCGATGATTATGTACTCGACTTTACTTTTATTCTCCATCAAGATGAACAACTACGTTGGAGAGACTTGGAGGGTAACATAGTGTTGCCTCCAGATTGGGCAATCCCCAACATGCTCCTTCGTGCTCTTGAACGAATAGGCATGTCACAATTGTACGTAGAGTACGTTGCATACAGTTTTGACACAAGGGATTACCATCCCACAGAAGCGCAATGTCAACGGGATTTGCAACAGGAGAGATACTATACATCGTTGAAGGGAAAAAGACCCCATAACACTCCACCCATCTTAAGAGAAATTGAGGGTGGTGAACCTATTTCAATAGGTTCTCCACAAAACGATGTTCCCCCTCCTAACAATGGTGAGGATGTGGTGTATTAGAACCTTCACTCCACGATTCACAATCCTGGTTTTGATCTCAACGAACACCAAGTGTTCAACAAGGGAACACAAACACATGATAAGGGTGGGCATTCTAATCATCATCACAATCAGGGCTGAGATCATCGAAGAGAAGGTAGGGAACATCGTCATGGCGATGGTTCTCCTTCTTCTTCCCCTTCATCATCACATTCATCCTCTCCTTTAGTATCAGGATGTAGTTATAAGGAGCCTAACCGTGAGGATAAGGGTAAGTATAGTGAGAAACCTCGATGAGAGAGTCGAGAAAGAGGATGAGGGCATTCAAAAGAATAAAGGCATGAAAGAAGGGAAAGTAGGGAACCACGTAGACATCACAGATGCTATGAAAGAAATGACCATGAAGAACCCCTACTTGCAATCCGAAGCATGTTAGACATCACATAGGTCGTTAGAATTCATACAAGGAACTAGAAAGATAGCAGGATCAAGAGATTAGACATGAATAATATCCCATGATTTGAGGGGGGATACAACGCTGATCCTCAAAACCACTTACAAGCATTTCATGATGCATGTGGCTTGTAGAACATAGAAAACAAGTGGCAAAAACTAAAGTTGTTCCCAAGGACACTAGTAAAGGAAGTGGAAAGTTGGTATCAATCCTTAGAACTAGAAACCATTAGGAGATGGAGTACGATGCTAGAATTGTTTAATGATAAGTATCAAACGTACTCCTGGGTGTCCAACTTGCAAAAGCAAATCCAAGGATGGAAGCAGGGAACTCATGAATCCTTGGATGCTGCCATGGGCCCTTATTATGCAATGTTACATTGTTGCCCAGGCCATGGTTACTTGTAGCGGGATCAACTATGCCATCTTGTAGATGGACTTAGGCATGAAACCAGAAGAACCCTTGGAACATATTCCCAAAGGAGATTATCAAAGCTTAGGTCTCATTAGATTCATAGATTTTTGGAGCAAGTAGCTAAGGAAGAAGGAGAGCTATATAAGAGAGAAAGTGCGGAAGAGTACAACCACAATCCTTCTCTTCGAAAAAGGGGAGTGAGATTCTGTGAGGAGGAGGAAGAGTCACCACTCGAAGAGTTGGTGCATAGGAAAACCTTTCCGCTGCAAAAATTAACAAAAAAAGTGTCNCCAGTAATCTCACATCTACAAGAGTTTGGGGTGTATGCACTCAACCCACAACTTAATAAACGGCAAGCACCCTGAAGGTTACCTTATCCTCAAGGTAACCCAAGGCAGTTCCACCAATCTTTAACATATTATCCAAGTGAAACTCCGCCACAACCTATTGAGCAACACCAGTAGTGGCAATACCCACAGTCATGGGGGATGCCACCACCAAGGCAACAATACCCTTATCAGCAACCAGATCCATATGGCTACTACGTGTATTAACCAATCTCTCCAAGTGACTCTGTTGGTCACGTTACACCACAATGTCACTATCAAGCTTGGAAGTATTATAGGACTCCTTCTCCTAGGAGAGACACACCACATACATACCATCCTCCAAATCCATTCATAACTCTCACACCAATAGCTCCATTACCACCTGCTCCAGCAATGCAAGGGGAACTCCCCACTCAACCACATCAATGCAATGCTACGAGAGCTATAAACCTTCAAACCACTATTGGTTCTAACAACTGTATAAAGAGAAGACATTTTTTCAGAACCAACAGTCTAAACAAGCTCTCACAACCATAAGCGGTTGAGCCTACGAACATTTCTCCATCAAATAAGGCTTCGGAACTCCCTTTGAACCAAAAACAGAGCTCAACACACACAGTTATGTTAACACATATCGTCACTAACTGGATTAAGGAGGCCCACCTTCCCATAAAATTCTCTGATCCTGGAAGTCCTTTAATTTATCTCCAAGTTGCTGGGAATGAACCACGTAAAGCTCTTCTGGACTCAGGTTCTGGAGTCAACTTAATATCATAAGAGATGTATAAAGCCTGGAACCTTCCTCCATTAAATAAGAGCAATATTCTCTTAAAGCTGGCTGACCAGTCCATCACTGTTCCCTTGGGACTGGTAGAGGACATAGTTACCACTATGTGTGGTTGGTCATACCCAGCTGATTTCCTAGTGATACAAGTAAACAATGAAAAAGGGGAATTTCCAATAATAATGGGAAGGACATGGCTAAGTACAATAAACGCATGCCTAGGAATCTGCGATCTTTCCCTGGAGATATCTAAGGAAAGCACTATTGGGAAGATCGAGAGGAAGAAAGTTCCATGCCTCACATACAGTGATACAGGGTGTAATTGTGTACAGGAATGCTCAACATTGCTAGCATGTAATCGGTGTGCACAAGAAACTAACATACATAAGTGCCTGTATGTAGCAACCACACAATAGAAAGACACCCTGTGGTTGACAGCTAATTGAGAGAGCAACTCACCAACGTGCATAGAACTAACTGGGGGAACAACTTGCGCTCACATCGGAAGCATAGATACACTGGAGCAAGAGTGTCGCCAACTTCTAACTCTTAACCTAAAAACATCAATTGAGAGAAGTTGGACACTTCTAGAAAATTCAAACAAATGCTCATTATTTCAGATCTCTCCCTTTCAATTTAGTCATGGGGGAGATGGCCACCTATGCTGATCAATTAAGGCCCCCAGTTCCTTTGTAAGTTTTTATTTTACACATTTTTGTTTTACAAATTTCTTTAACTTTTCTTGTTTTTGTTTTACAACATCGTTTATACTCTTTTATTTCTTTGTGTGTGTGTTTGTTTGTTTGTTAAGTTTTTCACATAATAAGTTCTCTAAAGATGGTATGAACTGTATTCCATTGATTGCTAATGTTTGGTTTTTACCTTTTAGTTATGATGTTGATACTTTGGTATGTTCTTTTGATATAACAGGTAATGAGTCCATGTCACCCATGCATCCATGAATTTCTATGGTCTCTCTTGGCTTGGAAATGTACAATCCCTTACTTAAATACTAAGAACTATCAACGAATTGGTGACTGGGCATTTCTCAAACTAAGGAAGGACTCAAGGACTGAAAAGGGTGTGACTTCAAGGGAACTTGATGCATTTGTGTTGGCCATTCTCTTGGGTGCTTGGATGTTTCCTTCTTGGATTTTCCTTACCATTCTGATGTTGCTTCATTATCAAGAAGCTTAGCTAATAAAAATAATAAGTCTTTGCATGGTGTGGTTCTCATGCAAAACACAAAAAAAAAAATACAATGAGAATTCAAAGCACACCCCGTAGACGAAATAATCATTTAGGCTACAAGCACTAGTTATGGAACTAGATAAACATGTTCCCTCTCACTAAGGTCCTTCTGGCTTCCTACTTTCTCCTTTTTCGTTTTGTTGGAATGGTAGTGACTCTTTGGTGGAGGCATTCTTATTACTTCAAGTGGATGGATTGGCCAAGTGCATTAATGCGAAGTCACTGGATGTGTTTTGTTTGAGGCTAGATTTGGAATGAGATCTACTAAGTCACATTAACCATTAATACACAAGGGGCTATACACCACCTTGTTCTTGAGACTCCATTCCATTCTCTTCTCTTCATCCTTCTTCCTCCACTTTTCACCTCATTGCCAGTTGTATCAATAGTCCGTATTTTGGTTGATGCATGGTTTTCTTTTTGATAAAATTTTGTGGTTAAGAATTTAACTCTTTCTTCCAAATGACATTTCTAGAGCTTACAGACTCTTTGAATGTGGGATTGTCAAGGCATTAAGGGCATGAGCCTGCTTTGGGGAGGACCCACTAGCATTCCTATTTGGTGCATCAGTTAATTTCTTTCCTTTAAACATTTCTGTAATCACCATTTATTTTGTTCATCTCCATCTTTGACATCCATTTTTTTGGCATTGTCGTTGTTTCTTTTTCTCCATCTTTCTTATTCCTTATCTTTTTCCATTCT
>MNCI01005174.1:5102-18886 GCA_015680685.1 Gnetum montanum | reverse complement strand
AGCTATCACTGACTATACATCTTCTAATGCTACTTAGTTTGTACAATAGAATGTTGTAAATAGGTTGGTGTGCCACGTGCATTAATTTTTGATAGTGAAACCCACATTATAGGCACTACCTTTCGGAAACTTATGAAATTCTTGGGGGATTGAATATAAAGTAATAACACCCTACCATCCCCAAGCCAATGGTTAAGTTGAAGTTACAAATAAATAAATCACAAAGATTCTAACAAGAACTTTTAGCAAATATAGGAAAGACTAGAACACAAAACTCAACAATGCCCTCTTTGATGAGCGATGAGGTACCCCTACGCCCAACTATACAAATCACAAGCATTCATGCACAATCTAGTAAAATTCTATGGATGGGACCAGTTGTGGTATTAGATTGTTTTGTCCATGGTAGTGCTCTTTGGTCACCTATAATTTCAAGTTTGCCACATGTAGCTTCTGCAAAGTGTCTTTTCGATCTGCAAACTCTTTTTCATACAATGCATAGGTGATTACTACCTACTTCTCTAGCTCATTCTAAGGTTTATTTACTATTAAAATGGCAAGGTTGGCATATTTGAGGTTAGCCAATGCCATGTATTCTTTCAAATGTTTGATCTATAGGTCTTTATTCTTTAGTTCTGCTTGTTGGACTAAGGTAGAGCTATCCATAATTGGCTACCACTCAAGATTTTGTGTTAATAAGGATCTAATGTGGGATTTAGCCATTTGGATCTCTTTTTCATTTATTTATTTATACATGCCTACTTGGTTGCAGAAGTGTTCCTTCAACTTTTCATACTTCTTTGCCTCATTTTTTCACATTGCTTTTTTCTATTGCTAATTTTTGTTGAGTAGTGCATACCTCCTACATTGAGAGGGTTCTATTTTCTCTGGCCAATCTTTTAATGTCTTAGTTAACCATCACCAGTTGTTCTCTCAACTGGTGGACACTTTTCTCTAGAATATTCTTTTGCTTTTCAACTATGGTTAACCTTGAATTCTCAGCGGTGAGCTACTTGTTTTCTTCTTCTATGATGATCAATGCCTTTTTGTACATGTGGGATTGTGCATTAATAGCAGAGGAATTCTAGACTATTTTTTCTTTTTATTGTTCTACAAATACGTTCTCCTCAATTAGCTTAGATAATAGCTCCATCTTTGATTGTTCTAGCTAGTCAGGCACAACAAAATGGATAGGATCCCATCGTTTAGCTCTCAGGGTGGCTAGCCCTTATTGTAATTGCTACACTTTTGCTTCTACTTGCTCTATCCTAAATTCAACCATGACCAGTTTTCCTTTAGTGGAAATAAGGTCTAACTAAGCTGTAGTAAGATCACTAGGGATGTCAAACAAAGTAGTCATCACTTGCCCTGTCTACAACAGTCAATCCAAAACATCATGCGCTACAAGAGTCATTGAAGTCCTAGCAAGCATCTATGCATCTTTGGTCCCAGTTAGATCTACCAAGGGCATAATAGGTACATTAAATAATTATTTAATATGATCTATGATTACTTCTGCTACACCTATTGCATCCTCATGTTGCATTACGACAACTGTGGCACCTTCTCTAGTTTCAAGCATCACATGAAAGGATGCAACATTCCCAGAGATTTTCTTAGACCACCAAGATCCTACTCTTGACTATAATGAGATCTCCACCCCTCTTTAATTAGTTAAAATAGTGGATTGTACAACATCATTAATTACCTTGAAGAGATTAAACTCATCTTTGCTTCCCTAGCTAACAACTTCAACGATTTTCTATAGATGGTTCATTGAGGGCATGTACTCTTGCGATGGTAGTGGTGCTAGAGCTTGTGTTTCTAGGCACTATTTAGGCTCATGTTGTACTTCTACTTTAGGCTCTATTTCCTTCTTTGATTCTAGCTCTTCACCAAGATTTTCCTTGGTGCAGCATGTTTAAGCAATTCTATGAAGGAAGTGTTTTGAGCCTTTTTGAGGACATCATTTGTGTACCCTCTAATTCTAGCATGCTTGCATAGCCTCCTTATTAGGCAAGGGAATGGGAGTGTTAGCTTCCCTACCTTTTTCTCTTCAAACCACCTTTGAATTTCAATGAAGTAGAATTAGGGAAGATTGGACATATATTTTTCCATTAAGATAGCACTTTCCCTAGCTACATATGTTGACATTCGATTGAGCCCTTTGGTGGAAAACATATGGTATATACTGATCTTGAAGTGTGTCCTCTCTTCCAGAGTTAGTTCATTATATGTTTTATCTTCTTTGTCGTATGCCCATTTTAGCCATAGTTTTTTGGTATTAGGGCCAGATTTGGTGGACAAATGGGATACCTTAGCCCTTTCGTTTGTCAAATTCAAAGCTACTACAATTACCTTGACTAAGAAAGAGACATTAACTCCACATATTCTTATAGTGGTGCCTTTATCTTTGTTATGCCAGAATTGGTAAGTCTCACCAAGGTACCACTTGCCACTGTATGAAGGAATAGGCCACAGAGGTGATGCCTAGAGTTGTGTTCAAAATACTTCTAGGGAAAACTCCAAAAATAGTTTGAAGTTCATCTCCACGATGACCATTATCAACATTGACTTTTCTTGAATGACTTTTCTTGCATTGCTAGTTTAAGGCCTTCATAGGTCATCGTAAAATAATAATTTTTTGTAGATTTTTCATGTTTTAAATTTTTTATGGATTTTTCAATTTTTAACATTTTAATGGTATTTTTATGTCTTAAAACGGAAAGCATAAAAGGAAAATAGTGAATACGAATAAAATTTAAAATTTCATGAAAAAATAAGGCTAAGGTAAGACAAAGCATGGTAAAGAAAAAATGACATGTAAATAAGAGTTCAAAACTAGGCTATGAAATAAAAGTAAAAAGTAAAAGGTTACATGGTTGTTAACATAGGGGCAATTGAGTGTGGGACGTACTCAATTGTGTAACTATTTTTTAATCTTAAAAAGATTAGGAAGATTATACAACCTCTATTGGAAAATCTTGTACTCTCTGTTTCCCTCACTAATCACATTAAATGAAAGCTTTTCCCATGGTATATCTATAGTTTGATTATTTTCAATTTTGGCCTAGTCTACTTCTTTGGGTCTCTTGACTTTGCCTTAGTAGTAGGTTTCTTCTTGAAATTCCACTTTGAATCCTTACTCCACATAAACATTGTTGATAGCTAAGGAAACCACACTATCGTCATGAATAATTATTTCACCTCCCTTATGAGGTAGGTGAATTTCTTGGTGGATGGGAAAGGAAATTGCTCTTAGTTGAGCTAGCCAGGGCCTCCCCAAGATAAGGTTAACTCCTAGTGTCTCTTCCATCACTAAGAAGTAGGCTGATATGGGGAATTGTTCCCTCACTACGAAGTTCAAGGAAATGGAAACCTTTACTACTACCCATGATCCATTAAAGGATTTAAGAGTAGAGGTAGGAGTACTTTGCATGTGCTCCACTAGGCCTAATTGTTTAATAATGGTGAAAGGTATGACATTGGTGGCTTTCCCATCATCAATGTGCACCATGTGTACCTTGTATTCTCCAATCCTTATAGTCATGAAGAGAGGGACCCTTGTTATCTTGTCATCCTAGGGGTTGGTCTTAATTTCATTGTCACAAAACACTAGTGTAGTTGACTTCATTTCTTCCCTAGGTAAAGGTGGTATTGTCACTGCATGGATGGACTCTTCATTGGCAAGAATATCCTTGCTAACAAGAATTGAGTCAACATCTTCACTAAGGCTTCATGTTGTGCAGAAGAAGTCATTACCAGGTCATATAGGCTAAGAGAAGTGTTTTTTGTTTGTTTCAAGGTCTGTTTCACCTATTTCATGGTGTTGAGAAAGTCTTTGTCATTGGTCGTTAGTTTTTCATTCTTGTTGACTTTGACTTCTTTCATTTTTCGTAGGATTCAAACTTCATGTTTTAAGGTTTGTGGCTTAAATTCCTTCCTCTTCACTTGTTGTTTTTGGTCCTCCCTTGGCTAATTGATTGAAGCATTTTGGACATTGGAGCTCATGGGAATGGCTAAAATGGGTGTGGATTTTGGTGGATCCACCTCCTTATAAGCCTTTTCTTTCTTGTTGTCTTTAGCCTTAGGCTTTGGCATAGACTTGCATTGCTTGATAGGTGATTTCTTGTTGTTAAGTTGTGAAGAAGTCATTGTATTGGCCACCATGAAAGGATGTTGGTCAACTTGGGTTGTAGGTGTAGTGGTAGTAGGAGGGAGCACTCTAATGACAAACAATTCTTTGGGAGGTGCTGATGATGATATCCTTACAACAAAAGGTGTTCTTAAACTAGATGAAGTTGATGGACCCCTTTCATCATGAGGAAGTACTCGAGTCACGAATAACTCCCTGATAGATCTTAGGTTGTTACTAACATTGTATGGGCTATTATTTGTATTCAATGGATATTTATACACTTGCATAGATTGGTTTTGAGGCATAATCAAGTTTGAGGTGTTAATCACTAGATCTCTATTATCTAGCATCTTTTGCAGGTTATCTTTTAAGGCTAAGTAGAAATCAATTTCATGATCAGGTAATTGATGATAGTGGAAAAATCGATTAAGTTTAAAATATTTTGGTACCGATGGATCATTGTTGGTTGCTAGAGTGGTATCTTTAATAATTTTTCTTAATCAATCATGCCTCTTGTAGGAATTCTCAGTCATTTTCTTGTATTGGATTTGACCACTCTTAAGCAACTTGTCAAGGAGCTTAGATGGTTTTAAAGGTAACTTTGTATAGTTTGATCAATGTTTTCTCTTGAAGTTGGACCTTGTATGATTAGAGGTAGAGGTTTCCAATATTGATGATTGGTTGGTTATGGTAGGGGCCTTGGGTTTGCTTATTTTTTTCCCCTCTGTAGTCTTATTTTCTTTTGCGATAGTGGCCATAGATACATGGTTCTACTTTCCCCTATCCTTGTCCTTCCTTATGTGCTGATTCTTGTATGCTATGGAGGCAAGGTCATGGTTGGCCTTAGTAGCATCCTCTATGTTTTTGGTTTGTGGGAAATCCTGGCTAAGGGACTACGGGTCCAGATAGTATAGTTTAGACTTGATGAAGTCATTGACCATCCTCTTAAAAATGGACAGAAGATGGATTTCAGCTATGGGTTCAGGAATCTCCTTAAGTAGAGCATTCCATCATTGGATAAACTTCTAGATAGGTTCAAGAGGCTCTTATTTAAGATTTATTAATTGGTTAAGGATGGTATTTGGTTTAAGTTATACTTGAAACAATTGACAAATTGTGAAATCAATTCCTCTAGTGAGGCGATAGATCCTCTAGATAATGCGTGATACCAGTCCAAGGCTTTCCTTATAAGGGACATAAGGAAGATTCACATAATGGTGTGCAACCAAGCCTATAGTAACAAGCACTTAGAATGGAAGGTGGTGAGGTGTGCATTGGGATCACCCTCACGATTGTACTTAGTAAACTACAAGATAGAAATGCTTGATGGAAGAGTGATTTGAGAAACAATTGTACTAATGGGATCATCTTGATAGAAGTTCATTATTTTAGCCATCTATGTGGTTGAGGGCTTGATCTTATGTAGCTTTTCCGTAATGTCTTAGATCATTTTGAAGGCCTAATCCAAGCCTTGGGGCATTCTAGTAGGTTGTGGGCTCTGTAAAAATGGTTGAGGGGGAAGTTGGAGGCTTGTGCCCTCACAATGGACAATGGCAAGGATGGAAGAGATTGTGTAATCATGGTTGTAGGGGGGTTGAAAAATGAAAAATAGGTCTATATCAGTATTTGGGAGACAAAGTAGGAAAATGGGGCATGTAACACTTGAGTCACTTCAGGTCCCACAAAGGGGCCCATTGGGATAAAAAAGGGATTACCTGTGATGAACACCATAGGTGATGGCTATGTAGAATAGGTCTATGTTGCAAAAGACATAGATGAAAAGAGTTAGTCTGATTGGGGCACAAGTTATGCCTTGTGAGTAGCAATGATAGGCATTGACTTAAATGTGGAAGGGTAGGTATGAGGAGAAGTGGGTTGAGGAATCTGCCCTGCAAAAGATGCAAGGGAGGCTAAACTAGGTGCAACAGTTTGGAAAATTGATTGCTGGAAAAGGCTCCTAATGAAGTTGTTAGGCTTTGCTTTGGCCTCAAACTCATCATGCTCCTCATGATGGCTCACATTAGATATGTGTTTCCTAATATTCTAAGCAACTTATAAAATGCCAATGGAACTAATTCAATGTTGCACCCTTATATATGGTAATAGTGACATTTTAAGTTAACATAAAGTATAAACAATGTTGCATGTTAAAACTGGTAGTAATAAGGTTTGACATTAAAGTAGTAATAATGTTGCACGTTAAAAGTTGAAATTATGTTAGGGGTTGAAATTGGCGATAATGCTACATGAAGTAGTTTTCGTTGAAATTGGTAATAAAGTTCACATTGAAATGATAATAGCGTTGCACAATAAAGTTGAAATGATGTCAAGTAAAAGAGAAGTCGACCGGGGTTTGGTTTTGAAAATGAATCCGTTGCAGCTGTTGATAGAGGATACCAGGCGGGCACAGTAGGACACGATGACCCAAGCACACATGATGGCACAAGCGAACACGGTGACACCAAAGGCCACAGTGGCACAGGCGGACGTAGGGACCCAGGTGACCAAGGAGACTCGATGAATGATATGAGCGATGTGAGGGAGGCTAGGCTAGGGAACTTGGAGGACACTCTCAAAGGTTCCGAAGAGTTCACCGGCTGCTTACGGGAGGGGATGGTGTTGCGGATAAAGGTCAGTTGCCTAGCTGCGGGCATGCTGGAATAGTTGGGACGCATCCTGATTGACAAGTTTGTGTCAGAGGGAGCGAGGCCATGGATGGATTTGATTAGGTGATGGGTCCGGTCGGTTTGGGGGTTGGATATAGTGATGGTCAAAAGCTTGGCTAACAATCGTCTCCTATTTTGCTTCACCTCAATGATGGACAGGGAACACATCCTGGTGGAGGGGCCTTACTTTTATGGTGCACGGGGGTTGGCGTTGGCACCCTGGCACCTAGGGATGCACCACAATAAAGACTTGTTTGCATGGGCACTGGTTTGGGTTCAGTTACATAGTCTACATCTAGAATACTGGTTAGTGGATTTCCTACAATTGATGGCTGTATTATTCAGTGAGTTTATTAAATTTGACTTGTTCACCGAGGGGATGGACCATTTGGGTTTTGTGCGGTTTTGTGTGTGGACGTCCCTACGCTCCGCGAACTATGTTGATGAACTTGTGCTGGACACTAACCTCCGATAGGAGTAGGTTTGCGTATAGTTCAAAAATCTACTGATGGAGGTCTCGGCCTCGCTTGCGGACATCACTAATGGGGGCAACCCTACGAAATTGGGCCATACCACCCTCAAACTTAACGGTGGGTGTTGGCAGCTCATCGGAAAAAGGGCTGGGTGGCCAACAAGGGCTTGCTGGTGCCCACAGGGGTTGTAAAGAGTAAGGTGGGGGTTGCCTCTAGGCATGGTCTGGTCATCCTTTTCCAAGGTAGGCCGATAAGGGGACCATCAAGGACCTCGTGTGGTGGAGGACCATCGACTGGTGGCCAGGATGGTCGGCTAGACATGACGGGCAATGCTCCTTACGGTGCCCTGACTGGGGTGGACGCCTAGACAGATGAGGGAGCCTGGACAAGCTACAATGGCTTGCCCTAAAGCCCCAAGATGGGGGGTGGGCTTGTCGCGGGGGGGATAGACACTACCACTGCTAACCGGCTAAATCACCACTAGCAGGGGTTCGGAATGACCCAAAATCCTTGAAGGTTGCCTAGGGGTGCCACGAGAGAAGGGGATGGAGGTCACCTAGCTGACACCCAAGGTTGGATGCCCTGACAGCACCTACACTCGACACACGGCCATGCAACTGTATGTCGACTTGGGAGTGCAACCTACACTCTGGGAGGTTTACAACATATGTTCTTTTGTTTCACCATGAAGGTACTTTCTTGGAATTACCAGGGATAGGGTACCCCATATAAACGACATACCTTGAACCGAATGGTGCACACCGAGGGGTACGATGTAGTGTATCTCCAAGAGATAAAATTACTGCAAATGGAAGCTCAGGTGTTACAGTGGGAGGGATGGTGCAATCACCTTGTGCCTAGTCGGGGACGAGCGAGAGGCCTCGCTATCCTCACCAGGGCAGCCTCGTCTTTACTTGATGCATCTGACTGGTGCACTACAGTGCACCTCCCGGGACCAGACGTCTAGGTCACCAATGTCTATAGGGCTTAGGTGTGGTAGGATCACATCAAGGAATTATCTCGAGTTGCGGGGATGGTCCCCCATGGCTCACACTAGCTCCTCATAGGAAAATTTAATCAATGGCTCTACAGTTGGGAGAAGACTGGGGGTTTTGCTTCGGAGCCCCAGGGGGCTTCCAAGTGCCTAGCACTATTACAACGCACTAGCCTCACAAACTTGGAGATTATAGGTTGCAGGTACACTTGGAGCAACAGAAGGAAGGGCACGGCTAGGGTGCTGTCCTGCATTGATAGGGTGTGGGTCAGCACTGCGCTGTTGTTAGATTGGGAAGGCCATGCTTACGGGCAGGATTGGGTGGCCTTGGATCCTTGGCCCATCATCTATCACCTGGAGACAGAAGTGTCCAGGGCCCCATGCTCGTTCAGATTCGAATGAACCTGGCTGACCAAACCCCGGTTGGGCTAGTTGGTCTAGTCTATCTGGCAAAGATACAACGACATGAAGGACCCACATGACATCCTCAAGCATAGACTCAGGGCCCTCAAATGCCCTATCAAGGCCCTCGCCATGATGGAAAAGTAAAAATTCAAAGGCTATTGGTCTCAACTGCAATCCCAACTATAGAACATCTAGGGCCAACAAGAGCACGGCACCGATCTCGCCCAAGAGGAACTTGCCCTCTTAGCCGAGTTGCAGGCCTTGGCACACGAAGAGGAGGAATACTGAAATCAACAGACTCGTATACAGTGGCTCCAGGCCAGCGAGTGTCACATGAAATTCTTCTTTTCCATGGTGAAGGCACATCGGGGGATCCACCATCAATTGCAATGAATGCTTCATGACCTAAGTCATGGGGAACAACCCCATTCATCGTCTAGCCCAGATAACCTGCTATGCTACTGGCAATAGATTTGGCAATGGTAACCCATGGATCCCATATCAGTCACTATCCCACAGATCCTCACTGCATCCAAAAACTAGCATCTCATGCAACCCTTCTCCCATGTCGAACTCCATACCACACTGCAGGCCATGCCAGCAAATAAAGCCCTGGGGCCAAATGGGTGGCCCATTGAATTTTTTCACGAGTTCGAAGATGTAGTTGGGCCTAATCTACTAGATGCCTTCAATTGTATGCTCGCATTGCAACAAGTATGCAAGGAAATCAATTGATCCTACATGGTCCTGCTTCCGAAGATGGTTAACCCCACATCCACTGGGCATTTCCATTCCATTGGCATTTGTAACTCACTCCTACGGCTCTTCTCATGGATGGTGGTTTCCAAGATGAGGCCCCTCATGCCACGGCTGATGGGACAAAACTAGGCTGGGTTTGTCAAAGGTATTCATATCCAGGATCAGGTGCTACACCTATAGGAAATCCAACACTCCCTCAAAACTGCATCAAATTACACATCACTAAAGCTTATGACTTCGTAAGCTAGGCCACCCTTAGGATGGTGCTATAGGCAAAAGGGTTCACTAAACCGTTCATGGATTTGTGCCTTTAGGTTCAGAAGGATGGATGGTACTTGCTGAACATTGATGGCCACCTTTGGGGGTTCCAAGGGATGGGTTGTAGGCTTAGACAAGGGGATCCTCTCTCCCCACTCCTCTTCCTCCTAGTGATGGACCTCATGCAAACCTACTGAGCAGAGAAAGGCATCCAGGGGTTGGACATCCATGGCATCCGATGCTTAACTGCTCACTACGCAGATGACATGATGATCTTTACCCGTGCTGCTGTACCGTAGGCCAAGGAACTTCTAAGGGCACTGGACAGGATGAAGAGGGAAGTGGGGTTGACCCCCAACCTAGGTAAGTCTGTGATCTACATCACCCATACCCACACCAGTGTCCACAATAAGGTCATCGAGATTTTGGGGATTCTATTGGGGGAAGCGAAGGACACGTACCTGGGCATCCCCATGCACAATTGCCATAGACAACGAACTTGGTAGTTGCTCCTAATGAAACTCCAGAAGTGCACAACACCCTGGGTGAATAGATTCCTATCCCAAAAAGGGAGAATCATGCTAGCGTCAATGGTGCTGGCCGCCACGATAAGATTCGCGGCATCCATGGCCACCTCGTCATTTGGAGTCATTCAAAAAATTGATGCAATAATTTAGGATTTTGTATGGTTTGGGGGCAAGGTTGGACCAAAAATGCATCTAGTGTCCTAGGAAAAGACCTCTCGCCGTCGTCCAGCAGGGACTGTAGGCATTTTGCCATTTGTAGTGCAAGATGCAATGGGTAGGTAGTGGCTTCTTCGTCAATTCTCCTTGACGTCGAATGACCCCTCCAAGTGGGTGCAAATCTTGCTGCGAAAATATTGTCCTTGGGTGGCTAACGAGTCAAACTCCCTGGTGTGGCGCCAACTCTACACGCACGTCAGCACGCTCACACATGAAAACGAGGTCACCCTACACCCCCAGCAGCTACTCTAGTGTCAATTCCCGATGGACCCCCTATGGATGCGTCTGTGGAAAGGCCACTTACCAGAAAAAATCAAGACCTTCAGGTGGTTGGTCTTGTACCAGGCACTCCCTGTTCGTGCATGGCTGAGGGCATGTGGCATGCTTATCGATGCCATCAACCCGATGTGCAATCAATACACAGAGATGCATCCACCACTTCTTGCATGAATGCCACGTGGCCTGACAATTATGGTGTACGACTAGCCTCCCCCCACTCGACTACTCTAGAAATTCGCAAACGCTGGCCATGTTGTGGACCCTCTGGTGCACTCGAAATGATTGGGTCTTTAAAGGAACAAATCTTCCCCCACCTACTGCACTAGCTTACTAGTTCCACAGACTCCGGTGTGAAATTACTGCGGTTATGGGGATGCATGCTTACCTCGAGCCGCTCGCTACAAACATCCAAAATCAATCGGAGCTCTGGCACTGGGTTACGCGGATGGGGTGGACCAAAGTGCTACAACGCATCACGGCCGACCCTGGAGCTAGATGTCCAGCCATTTTATGCGAGCTGGAATGGGGAGGTGGCCATCTTCTGTGGGCACCAAATTCTGGTGAGCGTGGTTGCCTTGTCCGTGACGATTGGTGCCCCCGCAATCAGGGTCCAGATTCCCCCGGTCATGTTGTCCTAGGCCGTAGCAGCTAATTTCTTCTGAGGTCCCATCCCCTGGACTGCTAGCAGCCACATTCGAGGGATGGCCCTCCCACCCGCATGGTGCATTGCAGCGATGCTGGTGGAGAGTTGCTTCATTCAGTCAGGCTTGCATCACAAACTCAATGGGGTACACTTCATGTTCCTCCAAAGCATGCGTGTCAAAACTCCTGTCAACCTCCCCCACTTCCTCTGGGAGTCTCTGCAATAGTGGCGCCCTAGCAGATACCCTCACGTAATCCGTGCCCTCTGGAAGCCTGGTACCCTGATCCCATTGCTTCAGCTGTTGCCTCAACCGGCGCAGGTGTATCAATGGAGGTGGAGGAGGCATGGTTTCCCGATGGGGGGCACCACAACCTCGAATGGGACCTCAGCTACGCCCTCCCTGCCCCCCGAGACACTCAAGATACTGAAGGTGCACGGGATAGGCTAGGACAAGTCCCATGGAGTGATGCATCGACTGCAAACGACGAACCTGGAGACAACACGGAGGGATAGCTTCCTGACAATCCATCGCTGCCCTTGTAGTCATACAACTAGACGTTGCAATGGATTATGAACATTATCAGAGACCACATGATAGGAATTGCCTAGATAATTGAAGAAAATAGACGTCACCTGACAGCTGGCCTGGGAGAGTTGGTTCCAAGACTTCAAACCTCCCAGGAAAGTTAAGGCTCCAACCACAACCCCCCTAAAAGCCTCTAACGAGGAGAGGGGGGGGGGTGTGGGGACATGCTCGGATTGGTCAGAATATCTGGTTAAGGGTTTGGGAATGGGGCATACTACCCACTTGCGGTGATGCCCCACGGCGGTTGCTGTCCGAGGGGGACCCGAGGTTGGGGTCTGCGGTCAGTGTGGGGCCAGCAGCTCTGGCCTACGCTGTACTGATGTATAGCCTTCTATTTGGGAATAACAATTCACTCAATTTTTTCCAAAAAAAATTAAAAAAAAAGTTGAAATGATGTCAAGCATTGAAAATGGTAATAATGTAACATCACGTATTCAAAGTAAAAATGATGTTCACAACGTAGCAACATTTATTGACTTGAAATGATGTATAGCCTTCTTTTTGGGAATAAGAATTCACTCAATTTTTTCCAAAAAAGGTTGAAATGATGTCAAGCGTTGAAAATGGTAATAATGTAACATCACGTATTCAAAGTAAAAATGATGTTCACAACGTAGCAACGTTTATTGACTTGAAATGGAAATACCAGTAAAGTGGTAACGTTGTGAGTGTGTTAAAAGTAGAAACAACGTTACCCGTTAAAAGTGTAAATCAAGATCACAGTAAACATGGTAACAATGATGTTTTGTGTAAAAATACATTAAAAATAATGTCTTACCAAATCACGTATTAAAATTGGTAATAACGTTAAAGTTATAATGTAATGTGAAACTGGAAATCACAATGCTGAAATTTGGAACAATGTGCATTAAAACTGAAATATGGTTCATGTTGAAGTGGTAACAACGTTACAGACGTACGTTACAGACGTTGAAAGTTGAAGTGATGTCATATGTTGAAACGGCTAATTGTGTCACATTGTGTTTTGTAAATGAAAATGACATTTCAAGTTAAAAGTTTTTTTAAAAACTTTTTTAACATACAAAATTAAATTGTTCTTTTTTTGGAAAATAGTGGTAATGATTTCGTGCATTAAAATTACAAACAATGCAACAACATCCGGAGTAAATGATGCTTAAGATTGTAAATACTTTTTCTATTTTTGTTTAATTAAATGCTCCTTCAATGAAGGCTTTTTCCGTTTGCTATGCATGTAAGGCCCAACTTGCCACCCCTTTAGCACTATGTATTCTCCTTCACTCCATGGCAGGTAAGGGCCAGAAAACTTCTCGAAATCTATGATTTTCTATTTGCAAAAGCCAAGATGAATCAGCCAATCAGCCAAGGTGGAAGGATGTAGGCTCCTTGTTGCTACCAGCATTCTGATGACTTGAATATAAATTAGACAGGGCAGGAGGACGCAGGCTCATGTTGGTAATAGCATTCCAGCGGCTTGAAGAAAGGGTGGTGGAGCAAAGCTGAAGATCAAATACTCATCACCTATGTCAAGGAGCACTACGAGGGAAACTGAAAATTGGTGCAGATTAACTCGTGCACCAATTAAAGTGATAACGTCGTGCATTACAAATTTGAAAGTGGATATCAGAATGCTGAAAACTGGAACAGTGTGTCTTAAAACTCATCGTAATAAAGTTCACGTTGAAGTGGTAACAATATTACATGTTAAAAGTTGAAGTGATGTCTCACACGTGGAAACTGTTAATAACGTAATATTTAGTGTATTAAAATTACAAACAATGTAACAACACATACAGTGAATGATGTTTAAGATTGTAAAGATTTTTGCTGTTTCTGTTTGATTGAATGCTCATTCAATGCA
>MNCI01005170.1:222373-273003 GCA_015680685.1 Gnetum montanum | reverse complement strand
TCGTATTCGTATGGTTGGATGTAGGGGTACCTCACCACTCATCACTAGTAATGAAGGGAATGATTATGAATGATGAAGGGATAGAAACATGCATGAAGATAGAGATTGTTATGAGCATTGGAGAGCTCACTACTACAACAAAGCTTATGAACTTGATAGATATGAAGAATCCATACTAGCCACTTGAAGTATGATCAATATTAAAGAAGTTGTATATATTTCCACTAGGCATGTAAGGGATTGTTGCATCAAGCAACTAGATATGAAAAATATTCCTAAATTTGAAGGAGAATACAATGTAGATTCACAACATCACCTTCAAGCATTCCATGATGCTTGTGCCTTCCAGAATATTGAAAGTAGTTGGCAGAAGCTCAAGTTGCTTCCTAGAACACTCATCAAGGAGGTAGAGAGATGATACATATCCTTAAAACTAGAATCAATTAGAAGATGGAGTACCATGATTGAGATATTTAATGAAAAGCTTTAGACTTATTCAAGAGTGTCAAATTTGAGAAAGAAAATCAAAGGATGGAAGTAAGGGATGTATGAATCCCTTGATGCAACCATGAACAAATATTATTCTCTTCTACATAGATGCCTAGACCATGAGTTCTCACAAAGGGAACAACTTGTTGATGGGTTAAGAAACAAAACCAGAGAGACCATTAGGATATATAACCAAGGAAGATTATTAGATATGATCACTCATAAGATACAAAGGTTAATAAACCAAATGGAAAGAGAGGAAAGAGAGTTAAAGAAGAGAGAATCAGCTGAATAATATAACTGAGATTCATCAATTAGAAAATGAGATGGTTGAATGTATGATAAGTAGGAAGAAGAAACCTTGGAAGATGTGATTCAAAATAAAACTCTACCAATTCAAAAATCTATCAATGATATAGCAACAAAGGTAGAGAAGATGTGGGACTTGGTGGATGAAAATATTATTACAAATCTTAAGATAGTAGTAGAAAGAACTAAATAAGCATTTAATAAAGGTAAATATAAGAAAAAGAGAAGAGATCATGGATGAGAAGGCTATAAATTGAAAAGAAAAGTTGCTATAGTTGAGGAGTGTACTGACTCTAGTTCAGAAGAAGAGGAAGGATGCAAGGTATGCTAGTATGAACATCCTAAGTGATGTTGCCTTATTATGATCCACTTGCAAGAGTCTAGGGCATACACATTGAATTTGAGATTTGTTAAAAAGTAGATGCCAAGAGAGTTACCTTATCCTCAAGGTAATCTCAAATAGCACTTCCAGCCAACCTACTACACAAGCGAATCCTACCCTCAACTGTAGGAGTAATACTAGCAGTAGTGGCAACAACCACAAGTGTGGGAAATGCCACCACCAAGGCAAAAATACCCATACAGGAAGCTAGATCCTTAAGGATATTATGTACAATGTCCAATATCTTTGGTAAATGCTTTAGTTCATATTTCTTCCCATTATTATCCACTCAAGTATTATATATCTACCACTCTAGGGATGGATTGTAATCTCTACACACATCAACTAGTAGTTGATCCATCAAAGTAACCTTCTAACTCTTTAGTGCCAGTGCCATCACTAGTTATGCATGGGGAGCTACTATCACAACCACAATAGAAGAACACAATAAAAGAAGTCAACACATTGGAGGAGGTAATAATAAATGAACCTTGATCCAAAAAAGTTCATTTTTCTAAAAAAGCTCAAAAAAAGGATGGAGACTTCATCTACATCGACCCCATCTACACATACTTCTCTAGGGAATACTTGACTTCCATCTTCTCCCAATTCAGGTCTAATGACTGTCATGCTTATCTAAACTGTTATGCATTGGATAAAGGTAGAAGCACTTTCCCAAAAAAGAATAGATCCAGGAAGTCCCTTGATATATCTCCAAATAGTAGGTCACAAACCATGTAAGGCTCTACTATTTTTTGGGTTAGGAGTTAACTTAATTTCACAGGATATTACATGGCTTGGAATCTGTCACCATTAAGAAAAATCAATATTTGATTAGAGCTTGTGGATTAGTCAATCACTGTCCCACTTGGATAGGTGGATGATATCATCACTACCATAAGTCATTGGTCATACCCTACTGATTTCCTAGTAATACACGTGGTAAAAAACAAGAAAGAGTTTTTGATAATAATGGGAAGGACATGGCTTAGCATTATGGATGCTAAGCTTGAAATTACAGATTTTTCCTTGAAAATATCCAAGAAAGATAAAGTTGGAATTATACAAAGACACTGAGTTCTATGTATCACATACAATGATAATGGGTGTAATTGTGTGCAGAGAATTTGGGTTGTTAAACAATGAAAGAGCACAACATGCAATCAATGTCTAGAAGAAGTGTGTGTGCAACAATGTCTATATGCAATAACACTAAAGAAGAAGGTACCTCATTGTTGATTATTGATAATGAGATAGAATATAAAATATAGATGGAATTAAAAAATTAGATTATAAGTGCCTATGTCAAGGAAACAGATAAGTTAGAACAACTATGAAGGAAACACCCTATGCACATTTACATGAAGAAGAAGATATTGAATGGGGATAGTTAAAGATCCTAGACAAGTTTGTTTTAGAACCATGAGTACTAAAAGGCCTACTGGATGTGCTAGAATATGCCTTTATGAATAATAAAAAATTAATAATCATCAATGCAAACATTAATAAAAATCAAAAGAAGAAACTATTGAAAGTGGTTAATAAATGACCAACAACATTTTCATGATCTTATGATGAGATAATAGGCATTGATCCATGAATCTATCAACATTATATATACACAGATCTAGCTATGAAGCCATGTTTCCAACCTTAGAGAAGGATGAATCCTAAGCTTAAAGAAGTAGTAAAAAAGGAATTGGAAAATTAATTGAAGGCAAGATTTATCTATCCCATTGTAGATAGTGAATGGGTTAGTGCTTTGGTCATTGTTCCAAAGAAGGATGGCAAGTAAAGAGTATATATTGACTTCTAGTTGTTGAATTCCATGACATTCAAAGATCATTTCCCTTTGCCATTTGTTGACCAAATTCTAGATGCTATAGTAAGACATCCTTACTATATCTTTCTTGATGGGTATAATGGATATAACCAAATCCTCATTGCACTAGAAGATTAAGAAAAGACTATGTTCACTAGTCCTTGGGGAACATTTGCTTATAAGAAAATGCCTTTTGGCTTTTGCAATGCACCCACTACGTTTTAGAGATTAGTATTGAGCATCTTCCAAAAATAAATAGGCAATGTCATAGATGTATTTATGGATTATTTCTCAACTTACAAGCTAGAATTTAAGCAAGAATTAGACTATTTGGAGTAGATATTGAAAAGATGTGTTGAAACCAATTTAAAGATTAATTAGTAGAAAAGTCATTTAATGGTCGAAGATGGGACACAGAGTATCATAGAAGGGAGCAGAAGTTGATTCAAAAAAGGTAAGAGTCATTTAGAACATCACCTAGAGGCCACAAACTATTAAGAAGGTTAGATAATTTTTAGGCCATATAGGGTATCATAGAGGGTTCATAACCAAAAAGGATGCATCATTCTAGTGGATGAAGTAATGTGAGAATTCATTTAAGATACTCAAATAAAAACTAATAGAAGCACCAATCATGAGAGCTCTAGATTGCTCCAAGCCCTTTCACATAACAACAGATGCTTCCTATTATGCGCTAGGTGTAGTATTAATGTAGCTTGATGATCAAAAGAGGTCATATTACATACACTATGCTAATAGAAGCATCATTAGAGCATAATTTAATTATATCATTACTGAAAAGGAGCTTATGGATGTGGTGTATGCACTAGAATAATTCAGATATTACATGCTTGTGTATCCTATGTATGTCCACATGGATAAAAGTGTAGTTAAATTTTTGATGAATAAACTAGCAGTGAGCCCTAGAGTGATCAAGTGGTTTGTAATTTTATAGGAATTTCACATCACCATGATTGATAAGAAAGGAATAGAGAATGTTATAGTAGATCACTTATCAAGGCTAAGATGGGAATCACAAGAGTAAGAAGAACCATTATCAGACTAGTTCCCTAATGAGAACCTATTCATGAAAATAACAATGGTTGTCAACTCAACGGAGAAATCATGGATCAATGATTCTATGACTTATCTTCTTATACAAGAGCTTCCTATTAAGTAGAATAGAAAATAAAAAGAATAGTTCCTCCATAAAGTGAAGAGGTATATGAAAATAAACGGAAATATTTACAAGATTTGTGTTGATGAACTAGTGAGATGATGTGTTCTGGAAGAGCACCAATAGGGAATTTTACAAGATGCACATGAAGGATCATGCGGTGATCACTATGCAGGATGTAGAACAATAGTCAAGTCAATGATGGTAGTCTACTTTTGGCCTACCATATTCCAAGATGCACATAACATCACCCAATGTTGTGAGAGATGCTAGTGTCACAAAGGAATAATGACCAAGAATAAAGGGCCACAATAATGGATACAACCATTGGAACTATTTGACATATGAAAACTGGATTTCATGGGACCCATCACACAAATGTCAAATGGGAAAGCATATCTTATTGTGATAGTTGATTATTGCACTTAATGGGTAGAAGAAGCTACAAGGATTGTATAGCAAAGACAGTTGCTAAAGTTTTCCAATAGCATGTGGTAAATAGATTTGGAGTACCATGAATGCTCATCTCAAATAATGGAACATACTTCATAGGTGCTACATTTAAGAGGCTCATGTAACAACTTGGGGTGAACCATATGTTGAATACACCATATCACCCCCAAGCAAATTGTCAAGTCGAAGTAACTAACCAAGAGATTACATGAATATTAACTAGAACTATTAGTTGATTTAGGAAAGATTTGAGCACTAAACTGAATGAGGCTCTATGGGCCTATAGAATCACATGGAAACTTCTCATAGGATATTTTCCCTATAAGTTATTCTACAAACAATTATGTATGTTGCCAATCCAAGCATAGCTACAAATGTTAGCCACTTCTAGTAAACTTAACCTAGACTTGAGCCTAGCAAAGAAAGAAAATCTTATGAACCTCAACCTTTTAGAAGAAAATAGACTTGTATACTTCATGAATAATGAAATCCACAAAAAGTACTCCAAACATAGGCATGATGCATGTATCCAACAAGTATCAATCAAACTAAGTGATAAGGTCCTATATTATAATCTTGGTCATGTGCCATAAAAGGTTAAGTTCCAACCCTTATGGGAAGGATCCTACATCATCCATGCCAAATATCCTTCAGGGGCTATGTAAATTTACCATCCAACTTGCCCACAAAAACTTTTTTTAGTCAATATTCAACAAGTCAAGCCATATTATGAATATCCTAATTCCTCTATGAACTCTATGTAGCTCACCAAATCATATTCTACTCGTTCAATCTTTTGATTAATAGTTTTAAATAATAGTTGTGTGGGTATCATATATGACACTTAGAGACCAAATTGAATCTTTTTATTTTTCTTGGTACTTTTATTATTCTTTGATATATTTTCATTCTTTTATACTTTTTAATTTCTTAGTCCTTTAATATTCTTTAATACTTTTCAAATTTTTTCTCTATTTTATTATTATTTTATGATTTTCATCACTTATTTTATACATATTTTTGTTGATTTTTCCAATAAAGTGCAAGGACTAAAGCAAGATGTAGTCCCAATAAGGTGATGATTGCCTTATATTATCAAATGATAAAGAACTAATTTCATATACAGTGAGACCACATCATTCATCCACTCATTTCCAACAATAAGAGGTTCTTATCATGGTCATAATGATATAGTTATCACAATAAAACTCAGATAAACTTGTGATCATTATTCTTAGATAGAAGAGTGAAGAACCAAGTGGGAATGAAAAGGATGTGACATCAAGAAAACTTGTGAATTTTCTAGGACTACTTTTGTGAACCTTATCTTATTGATAAGGGTGTATTATTTTCTTGAGTTTCAACAAAAAATGGAAGTAAGAGTACAATAAGTGCTACCTTACCATGTCAATGGAAAGACATGTTACCCATGCTTGAAGGTAGTCCTCTAGTAAGGTTGATGATGAGTGGTGAGGTACCCCTACACTCAACCATACGAATATAAGTGTTACAAGCACGTTATGGTCAAACTCTGCAAACAGACTAGTTGTGGTATCTAGACAGTTAGCCTTAGGTCGCAATTTGCTGTCTTCCCATCTGGACTAGTGTTAACTTTGTCACGTATGGTTTAGTCTAGAATGAGGTTTATGATGTGTTCTATGCTAATGCTACTCCTGAAGACAATGGAAAGTAATATTAACTAAGCTAAGAGAGAAAGGGTGAGAGAGAATCTAGCTAGCCTAAGTGCAATGAGCATCCATTCCTTGATTATTTGTACACATCTTGGACTTCATGCATGACTACCACTGGGATTACCAAGCGCAAATCCTAGGTATGCTACTGGGTTACCAAGTAGTCACACTTAAATGCTCGTAATCAAGTCGTACTCATTCTACGTTTAACAGGAGTTTAAGGGTGAGGGATATTAAGTAGGAAAGTAGTAAATAATAATTAATTAAATAATTAAGCTAAGTGAATGCTGCAATGATGAAGTAATCTCAATCTTTATTTCTGGTTATGTGCGTGTCCAAGTATGTCACACTCGAATAAGGATGCTGTACAATTACATTCACCACATTGCAGGCATACACTGGGAGGAAAAGGGTTGAGAGGAAAAATAGAAACTGAAATCAAAACTTAACTCTAAAAAATAATTGACTAAACAAGGAAAGTTGCCTCTTATATATAGAGATTGAGGCAGGTCATGATATCGCGTATGCGATATCGCGGCTAGGCTGCGATATCGTGGCCACCGCGATATCAAGACCATTGCAATATCAGTGCTGTGATATTTCAGCTATGATATTACGGTTAGCAAATTCATGACTCATCATACCCCCATGACTAAATGAAAACTTGTCCTCGAGTTAAAGTGAGAACAAGCACCATTGATTACACAATGGATAGGTATGGGATTATTGACTGACTAGAATGGATTCATGCCACAGTGTGGAGTCAGAACAAAATTGAGACACAACACATAAGAAAATCCTACAATTTAAAAATTGGATGGAACTCATGCAGTTCCTGGTGGCGGTGGCTCCTTCGTGGGGTTCTTTCCCTTTTCTTGTGCTCCAGGTCTTGGGATTTGATGGCGTTGAAGTATGGCCTAGAGTTTCTCCTTTTGTAAGGCCTTGAGTGCCTTGGCATGCGTGTAAGTTTGTGCTTGTGCCATAGAGGCATCCTAGTCAGCCTTCTCTTTTTCTTTGACCACCCTTTTATTCTCTGTTAATAGTTTATTAAGTTGCTTGGTTTTGAAAGTGTCCAGCTGGTTCTGAGCAACCTTTGGCCCTATATTTGGAAGGTTTAATACTTCCAAAATGGATTGAATAGAGAAATCAACAGTCACACCACAAATGTTAACCATGGTGCCTTCTTCTTTGTTGTGCCAAAATTGGTAAATTTCCACTAGGTACCAGGCACCACTTGTAGAGAGGATAGGCCATAAGGGAGACCCTTTGAGGTGATCCCTAATAGCCTCAAGAGTAAAGTTTGTGAAATATTTAAAATTTAATTCAACAATCACTGCAGTGAATATGGACCTTTCGTGGATAGCCTGAACACAATCTTGGGGCAACATGAGATGTTGTCCTTGTTTAGGCGCTGCAGCAGCTCCTCCTTCTACCTACCTTGATTGTAAAGTAGTAGGGTTTTCTTGATGAATGTTACATGATTTTTCCTCCTACTCTGCATGTTGTTAAGTAGGAACTTGTCCTTCACCTCTCCTAGGTCATTTGATTGCACCTTGAGCAAGACCTTCCTATTGTCCACGTTTTGGGGCCATATGCAATCACACGGGGCCAATCGTTAGTAAGGTTGTTACCAGAGTTAGGTTATACCTTACTATTTTCCTTAATGGATTTACTTTATTTTCATGTGATGTTAATTATTGGAAGAACATGTCCCCAAAAGAATATAATGTTGAGTCCTCTTTGCCTAGGTGGTTTCCAAATTTAATTTTCTGGTATAGCTAAGGGGATGAAATTGTTTCTGACACATTTTATTCTTTATTTTATAACTAATTACCCTTAATACTATGCTTTGGACGATGAATAATTTCAAAAAATTTATGTGCTATTTGGTGTATGCCCCTCCCCCATGACTAAGCTGAATACTCCAGGTTCAAGTAGGTTCAAACGAAATGAAAATCAGAGTACTAGCGAGCGAGTTATGGATATGAAAGCAAGGGATGCGTAATCACGAGTCATAGAGAGGAATTTGAAAAACTTCCCCTGCGTGAAAAATTGCAAATGATGTTGATTAGCATAGGGGGGTCACATATATATATTTTTATCAAAGTTAGGGTACTTAGAGAATGTACTGAATTTTTAATATTTTTTTTGAAATTAAATGATGTAAACTAAGGACATCTAGACGATTGTTAAGGGTTCTAGGGTAATTCAACTAGTTCTAAAGGTACAAAAATTATGATGGTGTGGAATTTATCAATAAGAACCTCGGATGGTAGAGAAAAAGACTATGTGATGGTTCATAGGAACATTGAATCAGAGGGATAGTAATAAGGGAAAGAAAATAGTTGGCAATACGTTGAGGATAATAAATGGTGTGTGGAAGATGGGTCATGAGTGCAAATTACAAAAATTACGCAAGTGGGTCCTCCCCAAAGCAGGTTCCAACCTTTAATGCCCTTGCATAACCACACTTAAAAGTATCCATGGGCACTTGAAGGGTTAAATGTAATCCACACTGATTGCACAAAACACACACCCATGTAAATATCACCGAAATGAGGTAAGAATTCTATGCTATACGAGACACGAGCTACAATTACATGAACAATGAAATGAGATGGACTATAGAAGGGATTGTAGAGATTGGGACATGAGGTAACTGACCCAGGGCACAGTGAATCTTGCGTGTAAAGCATGATTAATGTGTCATTAACTTGTCATTCCAAGATCAGGACCAAGTCCATTCCTCTGATCAGTGACATCGCATTATTTCATCCCATGAAAAACAACTATGAGAGTACCAGAACAACAAGGCATACGATCACTTGGAATTTTGTTCAAGGGAGGAGTGATTTTTTCTTTGTTGCACTTCCTTTATCTTTTTTTTATGACTGCTGAATCCAGAGAAGCTGCCAACCTTCAAGAATGGGTGCATGTCTTTCCAGTGGAATCCCCTAGAATAGCCTTAGATTTTAAGTGCCCTCTTGATTACTCTTACTCCCATTTTTCGTTAGATCTTCAAGGATCTTAGTACAACCATGTTGCATGATAAATCCCACAGACGTCACCAAAGAGAATCTACAAGTCCCCTTGATGTCACACCCTAATCATTCCCTCTTGATCCATCCTTCTTTATTCTGGGTACAATGAACTCAAAATTAATTTTAAGTTTTTAATAATGTCAAGAATATCATTGTACCCTTGAATAGAACCTCTTATTGGTAGAATGGATGAGTGGGTGTAGTGGGCTCACTATCCAAATAATTGACCACTCGAGACTCGATAACATAGAACACACCTCAACCAATAAGCCTCATGAGTGTTTTATTTGTAGATGAGATTACTTGTAAAAAGACAAAAATACCAAAAAGATAAAAATAAAAACAAGAAATTGAAAAATGAAAAACTGGAAAACAAAAAAGTTGTAAAATTAAAGAAAATGAAAAATATTTATTAACCCTGCTTGTTATTTAGAATGGGGGATATCCCCCATAACTAAATAGTTGAGCATGGCAAGGGTTAATGAATGAAAGATGAGGATCCTTACATGTTGGAAATATTGGGACTTGGTCATACTTACCCCATTGGGGTTCACACACCTGATTATAGTAAGCATAGTGGGGAAATTTATGAGATGTGGTTTCCAGATAGCGAGTTGACCCACTATGATATTTAGGACGGTTAGATGGTATGCAAGGATCGGGACGTTACCCTCCATGCCTGTGTTCATTGGGTCGTATGTTTGTTGGAGTGTTAGTTGGTGGCCCTGAAGAAATGACATGAGGCAGTGGGTTTGAAGATAAGGGTGCACCATAGTGTTGGGCTTGTGCTGAGTTGAAGGATGCAGTGGCCTTGGAATTGTGTTGTCCCTTCCTATCATCATGTTTAAAGAAGGGACGCTTTTGATGTTGAGGGGACCTCTCACTGCTGTTGGTAGTAGTAGCATAAGTAACGTTCAAGGGTTGTTGCTGTGGTGTAGACACCTTAGGAATAGTTGGTGGCAATGTAGAAGGAGGGAAAGGATGAGAATGTTGAAAATTAGGAGAAGTGTAAGGTGAACAAGGTGGTGGTTGTGTTGAGGACATGGGATGATAGTATTGAGAAGAATGGTAGTGCAGTGAGATAAAGTGTGTTGGCCTAGTTGGGGGAACAGGATGTTGAACTAGGTAGGCATTTGGATTTAGATAATATGAAGGGTATCTCCAGTTTAGGGGTGGCTTCCCCCACAACTGGGATTGTTGCCATTTTGATCAAACATAGTATCTTTGTACGAACTCTGGGTGTAACGTGTTTCCCCAATGCTCATATAAATGTAACAAGATTGGGCATTGGCCCTTGGGGTGATCGTACAGGCATATGTTGGATTCATACATATGTTTGGAAATTGAGCTCTTATTTCCTTTATCCCTTCTTCTCGATTG
Organism: Gnetum montanum; assembly: GCA_015680685.1. Classification (NCBI taxonomy): domain Eukaryota; kingdom Viridiplantae; phylum Streptophyta; class Gnetopsida; order Gnetales; family Gnetaceae; genus Gnetum; species Gnetum montanum. Next base: position 262,259 of record MNCI01005170.1, on the reverse strand, counting down.
TCTAATGATATCTTGTCCTGCTTCTTGGGTTGTCAAAACTCTATTTCCAATAATATTGATATATTCTCCATACTTTTTATATGTCCATTCCAACATCTTATTAATCTTTGCCTTGACTTCCTCTAATGATTGTTGTACCAGAAAAGATGGTTCTTTCCCCTTGTGATAGGTTGATTTCTCCTTTTTATGATCATGGACCTTTGTTAAGTTGAGATTTTGGTCCCGTTGATGTTTTTCAACACTCTCCCATCTAGCCATTTCTCCTTCTTCTTTTTCTACCCGCTTAATAAGCTCTTGGACTTGATGGATTCATAGTTAGTATAGTTGACCTCGGGCATACATCTTGTTGCATCACGAAGCCCATCAATGATATGGTACATTAGCCTTTCCTTGGAGAACCCATGGCCTAGACGGTTTTTTAATAGTGCATAATATCTTTCTAAGGCCATGTCCAAGGGTTCATGTTGTGCTTGTTTCCACTCTTGGATTTGTTTCCTCAAGGCTGACACTCTTGCATAGGTTTGATATCTTTCGTTAAAGAGTTCTACCATTGTTGGCCAATGTCATATTAAATTTGGTTTTAATGATCTATACCATACTTTTGCTTGGCCAACAAGTGTCATAGGAAAGATCTTGAGTTTTTTCCAACCATTATTAATGTTTTTCCATGTACAGGCATCATAGAAGGCTTGTAAATGTTGTTGCGGATCTAAGTCATAGCCTCCTGAGAAATTAGGGAAGTTATTTAAATCGATCCTGGGTAGACGACTCTCTTTATGATGCCTATGGGAGATTCGAATAGCCTCTTGTATTTACATTAGGCTTGTAGTGGCTATTAGGGGTTCATTGTCATCGGGTAAGTTAAGATTTCATGCGTTGGGATGATGTTGCCTTTGTTTAAGTTTGTAAGAAACCCCTACCTTAGATTGCGTACTCCACTCTTCATTGTCATATAATTCATCAGTTCTCCAATGAATTTCCTCACTGGGTATGGAATTATCATAGTCTTGTAGGAGAGGCATGGTTGTGAAGCTGTGTGTGAATTCATATGTGAATTTTTGTAATTAATTCTTCTTAAAAGATATATCGTTAATTCCTATACAATGACCTTGTATGATATAACTAATCTAGATAACTAGCACTGTCCCCGGCAACGGTGCCAATGATGAGTGGCGAGGTACCCCTACACTCAACCATACGAATATGAGCATTACACACGTGATCTGGTCGAACTCTGCAGACAGATTAGTTGTGGTACCTAGATAGTTAGCCTTAGGTCACAGTTCGCTGTCTTCCCATCTGGACTAGTGTTAAGTTTGTCATGTATGGTTTAGTCTAGAATGAGGTGTATGATGTGTATCATGCTAATGCTACTCCTAAAGACAATGGAAAGTAATATTGACTAAGCTAAGAGAGAAAGGGTGAGAGAGAATCTAGCTAGCTTAAGTGCGATGAGCATCCATTCCTTGATTATCCATACACATCTTGGACTTCTTGCATGACTACCACTAGGATTATCAAGCGTAGATCCTAGGTACGCTACTAGGTTATCAAGTAGTCACACTTAAATGCTCGTAATCAAGTCGTACTCATTCTGCATTTAACAGGAGTTTAAGGATGAGAGATATTAACTAGGAAAGTAGTAAATAACAACTAATTAAATAATTAAGCTAAGTGAATGCTGCAATGATGAAGTAATCTCAATCTTTATTTCTGGTCATGTGCCTATCCAAGTACATCACACTCGAATAAGGATGCCATACAATTACATTCATCACACTGTGGGCATACACTAGGAGGAAAAGGGTTGAGAGGAAAAATAGAAACTGAAATCAAAACTTAATTGTAAAAACTAACTAACTGAACAAGGAAAGTTGCCTCTTATTTATAGAGATTTAGGCAAGCTATGATATCGTGGCTATGATATCGCGGCCACTGCAATATCACGGCTGCGATATCATGGCCACTGCAATATCACGGTTGCAATATCATGGCTGTGATATCACAGCCAACAAATTCATGACTCATCACCTGACATAGTAAAACTAGAATAAAAGCATAAAATAAAATTTCTAGGGGTTCCACTGGAAAGACATGTTACCCATGCTTGAAGGTAGGTAGCTTCTCAGAAATCTCAAAAATAAAAAGTATGCTATTAATAAACTCCTTCCTTGAACTAAATTACCAAGTGGTAATACTTCTTGCAATAGTGGTAGGCTTTTCATTGTTAGTCATGGGAATGATATAATGTGATGTCACTAGATAGTGGTTTAGACTTCGTTTAAATCTTAGAGGGGTGTTTATTGCACACAGATAGACAAGATTGGGCCAAATTTTCCTAATGCCCAAAAGATAATTAAGGGTAAGTCTAAGGATACAATTAGGAATATTATAACTAACCAATTAAACCTAAGCCAAAGGATTTAACCAATTCTCCTAACTAATCGTAGCAACCATTTAGGAGCACAATAAATAAGGGAATGGTAACTATAAAAGGTAATCATAATTAAGTATATAACAAATAGGTGTTTCTTTTTGAAATTACTCTAACTTTGCAATCATAGTAAAAGCTATACTTAATAAAAGGATAAGAACTTAATTAAACCAAGAATATGGAAAAGAATCATGAAATTTTAGGAACTTATTTAAAAATCCTTTGATAATCTTAATTCCTTATGATTGTAGGTGGTTTGAAAGAGACTTGGAGTAGAAGGACCTTCACAACTAGGTGGCAAAAGACTAAGAGGCCATGAAAGAGGCCAATTAGGAGAAAAAACTCCATGAGTTGAACATGATAAGAAAGAGGTTCAATCATTTAGTATTTACTAACAGACTCCTACCATTGAGCATTTAGCATAAGAATAAGTAGAGGCATGGCTAACACTTGAATAGGGACAACATCTCACACTGTCCAATGAATGCCTCTAGGCCATCCAAGAGAAGTCTATAATGTCCATGGACATCATGAAACTAAACTTTGGTCCATTCATGAAGTTTGCTCTAGAAGCTATGAGAACGTAACTCCAAGAATCTCTTTTATGGCCAACCCTATCTAGCAATGCAAAATGGTAATTAGAAGAAATCTATGAATTCTGGTAAAATAAATAAGATGATGCCATAGTGAATATTGAAGGGGCTTCAGTATCATATTCAGTTGAGACAATAGTGATGGCATTGAACATTCCAAATGTTAAAGAAAACATTTCATAAATTTTCATAAGGTCTAACACTAATGCTGAGAACTTGTGGTGATAGAGAGCCTATGTCAAAGAAGATAGACTACAGTGAAATGACTGCTAAAGAAAAGATCTATTTCAAGATTGGGATCTACCATCTATTCTCAACCAAAAGGCTCAATAGACTCTCTACATATGTAGTCAAAGGAAGGAAAATTTTAATGGGAAAGTTCAATGCAAAAATCATCCATCTCATCTTCCTAGATATCCAAAGGAGATTTAAGGAGAAAAAGGGAGGAAACCCAACACTACCATTCCCTTGACTAATAAGGAAACTTTGTAAAAAAGTAAGGATTCTAAGATATATTAATGATGTTCCAAGAAAAGATTAGAATGCCTCCTATGAAAAAATGTTTAAGCCAGTGCCACCTAAGAAAGATCAGCTAGAAATGTTAGCGGCATGGAGGGTGCTTTAGGTTCTATAATAGCTAGTAACATTCTAGCTACTGGTTAATAACAATAAGGAGGACCTAGTAGTTAACCACCTACAGATGATAGACCTAAATAAAAAATACCACCACCACCATAAAATTATCATCCCTTAATGAGCCATCTATGTTAAATCATAGATATAATTATATGAGGAGCATGGGAAGGATCTAATTCCTATAGAGGTAGAGAAAGTTCTGTAAGATCCATAGTTTCCATGGGACCTACTAGTGGGTAGGCATCATTACAAATAAAAGGAGAGGAATACTAGGCATAAAAAATTTTAGGGAATGCTATATCATTCCATGTAATGCTAAAAACTAGTAAAGGTGCCACAGTTATGGTCATGCAGCACTAGGATCTAGCAAGAGCAGCAAAGGTAAAAACTGATCATATCAAAGGGTCCTTCAATATCCTTATTGTGCCATTAATTAATATTTCTAGAGCTAGGGATTCTCAAATTCTAGCTAGTACCTTGATGACTCTGGCTGAGCATGAAGACATTCTTGACAGATTGCTACAAATAGGCTAGGTCATGAAAAATATTTTTGATATTCCCAATGATATCACTGTTATGTATTTTGATTTAATAGCCATAAAAGGAAATCTGGTGATGGTTGAAATGAGGGAAGAACATGTTGAGAACAAGATGAATTAGTAGCTCTCAAAGTAGAATTAAGAGATCATGCATAATTTGTAGTCTAAGAGTAGCTTAAGTAGTATAGAATTGATCAAGTGAGGTAACTCATTGCCTATGACTTGAAGGTGAAGATGGAAAGAGAGAAGGCTATGTGGGATGTATCAGTGGTTGAAAATTAGACATATCCACATGTCAAAGCTTTCATAACCTTGGAGGAATAGAATAAGAAGTTCACTGTAGATAATACAAGGTTGATAGATGTTGAAAATAAAAGAACATTATCAAGGAAAGAATTTACCAACTAAGATAACAACTCATTCATGTCAATCAAGATATGAGAAAATTAACCTATGGGAATAGGACACTATCAATGGAGAAAGTCTGTGCTCTTAGACAAAAATCAACTATTGAGATAAGTGCATGGTAAAATGAGGCCAATAGAAATGAAAATCTTAAGGAGCACTTTAGAGACTAGGTGGGGTTGTATAAGCAAATAAATAAGAAATAAATCCAAATGGTAGAGATAAAAATTAATTCCATCACTACTCAAACTCTAGACTGGTAGCCCATCATGGATAGCTTAGCCCACATCCATTAGGCTAAGGTAAAAAAAGAACATAAAGATTGAGAATCTTATAGAATACATGGGGTTAGAAAATCTCTGATATGCTAACTTGGACATGTTGATAGTAGGATGGCCTAGGAATGAACTTGAGCAACAAGTAGCAGTTGTGTATGTCATGTACAAGAAAGAGGTTGTAGATAGGAAAGATAGCTTGAAAATGTTACATGTGATAAAATTTGAGCTTGAAATTATAAAGGCTAGCTACTAGGGATAGAGGGATGTAGTAGCAAACTTGGCATACCAAATGTTAGATTATTAGGAATTAAGAAAGGTGGCTAGATCTAATTTGCAGCATTCCTTAGTTCTTTACTCTACTATTTACTTAGCATAACTTTCCTATTTTTCTAGTTTAATCATTTACATTTTAAAGTACTTTACTGTTATGCTTATTAGTTAAGTGCAGTAGGTATGATTGGTTTTAAGCATTAAGTATGACTATCTAGTAACCTAGTAGTGGTCTTGCTTTATTTTCTCAATAGTGATTCAACTTGGTGACCCCATTGACAATCACATAAACCCAAGGCATGTATGGTAGACCAAGACTGGATATCCATCACTCTAGGTTAGGATAGATTTGTATTTTCATCATTATTTGAACTTATACTTTTATTTCATTTTCAATCATGTTTACCACCAGGAGCAGTAAGAGCCTTACAACATCATCTATCATATGCCTCACTGAGAGTTAAACCATACGTTAAGATTTCACTACCTCAAAGTGGGAAGACAACGATCACAAACTTAACATCAACTCCTAGCATAATTACATTGTCTATCCATGAAGTATGATATGATTGGATGTGAATACTTGTGACTTATATGGTAGAGTGTTGGGATACACTGTTGCTCATCAAGCATGTTTCATGATTATATTCATACATTATTCTAAAATCAAATAAAAATTTTTAAAATAAAAAATTTTATGGTATCTTATTCATCAAGATTTTTCTATTAACACTCATCTTAAACATACGAGAAATGTTTATCCTTAATGTTCTCTTTATAGAATTGAAGACTCATTTTCTCATGTTTTTTTTAGTATCCTATTACTCAACATGCTTGAAAATGGACATTCAAAATTTATAACAACTTTAAACCAAGTATCAATGAAGTCATTCTTGATGATTACACTGCTTTGTCTACTTTTTTTTTTTTGCATTTAGAAATGTCTTTGACCATTTATTCTCTACTCCATTGAAAACCTTTAATCTATAGTTATTTTCTAGGAGCAAGAGCATTACTATGACATCTCTTTAGAAGTTAAGTATCAAATTCTCAAAGATATCACTCTTTAGCTATAAATTTAAGAAAAAAAGCTCCTAATGAAAATTGAATAATTAATTTATTTTCTATAATATTAATTTTTTTAATTTTGGAGGTTTAAGAATGAGAAGTTTTTAGCTTTTGTTACTATTTGTTCATTATTTCTAATTGATGTATTATTTTATCTTTAGAGAGAGTTTTCTTTTTTTTTCTTTATAATAATTCCTTTAGTAAGAAGTGAAAACCCATGATGTTTCTTTTTAATAAGGGCAAGGCTTGATTCTTTTCCTATCTTAGAGAGGAGGTTTTTCAAAATTGGTTATAAGGATGAAAACTTAATGGTGTAGGAGCACCTCTTTCGATTCCCTTGTGCTTGTCCTACAAGTTTTTTTTTGCAAGTTTCACACTTGAATAAGACCTACATAAGTGTGTATTCTTGTGTCAATTTTTTATGATTATGATTCTTGGATGTTTTGGCATGTTTGGAGGTGTTTTTGTCTCATTTTGATGAGTTTAGGGGATTCTAAGATCTATGGGGACTTGTTTGGAGGTAGCTAGAGGCTCTAGGCATCAAACTAAACATTTTTATTTTTGGCACCTATAGGATAGATGTCAACCTAGAATGATAGATGTATTATCTTAGACATCTAACTTGAAGTATAGATGTCTATGGACAAGAGTAGACATCTACCAAAAACAATAGATGTATGAGTTAAAAGCAAGGCTTTCATAGTAGATGTCTAAGAAAGACTAGAGACATCTAAGTTAGCTAGGGAAAAAGCTCTTGTGGACCTTTTGGTGTGCTCAAAATGTTAAGTAAAATTGAGACAAAATTTGTTTGTATGGTTGTATGTTTGTTGTGTTTGTAGGACTATGTACATGAGAAACCAAGATGAGCTAAAGAGGATAAGGAATGAACTATCTTAGAGCTCAAAGGAGGAGGTCACCCACATGTATTTCAACGAACATCCAAAGAATGTGGACAAGGAATTATTATTGAATAAGAAAAGTGAACATCATTAAAGCATATGGAAGATCAAGGTTGCATACAAGGAATGATGCATTCATCATGCAAGAGAAAGTGAAGAAAGATGTCTTTTGGAAGAAAAAGATGTCTTGGTAGATTTGGAGTGAACTTAGAAAAAATTTAGATTTCAGAAAAAGCAAGATGGATTTCCCCAGCCAAAGACATATTTCATGAGGCAAAGACATCTTTACATAATGTAGACCAAATGTAGAAAGACATATTCCATTGAGCAAAGACATCTTCTAGGATGAATACTTCAAAAAGACATCTTTCAGGAAGAAAAGACGTCTTCCCAAATTTGAAGAAAAATTTAGAGAGACATCTTAGGCATTAGAAATACGTCTTCCATGATCATTAGTGACTATTACCTAGTGATGAATCATGGTTTGCTAGGCCCCGATATTAGATCCTTGATATTGGGTACATGATATCGTAGCCTAGATAACGATATCGAATACATGATATCGTGATTCCTGTGTAGGCCTATAAACACAACATTCGCGCACATAGGAAAGGGATTAGTTGTTAAGTCTTAGGGTAGAGTATTGTTGTCAATTTTTAGTTTGTTTTCAGTTCTTTCCCTAGTGTGTCCCTGCAGTGTGATGATTGTAATTGTATAGAACCTTTGTTTGAGTGTGACGTACTTGGACACACACAAAATTGGCAATAAAGATCGAGATTACTCCATCATTGCAACATTCATTTAGATTTTAATTGTTTAATTGTTGATTATCATTTATTTTTTTAGTTAATATTTTTCTTATTGTTATTTACTATTTCTATTATTAAATGCAGAATGAGTATAGCTTAATCATGAATATTTAAGTGTAACTACTTGGTAATGCAGTAGTGTCTCTAGTAGTGCTTCGAGTAATGTGTGCTTGGTAATACTAGAAGTAGTACATGAAGTCCAAGATGCATATATATGATTAAGGATGGATACCCATTGCACTTAGGCTAGTTTAGACTCTGTTCCCTATTGCTTATTAGTTTAATCAAAATTATTCTTAATTGTCTCTAGGAGTAGCATAGTATTAGAAACCTCATCATACACCTCACTCTCAACTAAACCATACATGACAAAGAAAATACTAGGCCAAGTGGGAAGATAGTAAACTGTGATCAACGTGTAACTATCTAGATACCATAACTAGTTTGTCTGTGAAGTTCGACCGGATCATGCGTACATGCTCGTATTCGTATGGTTGAGTGCATGGGTATCTCACTGCTCATCATTGGCACTGTTACTAGGGACGATGCTAGTTATCTAGATTAGTTATATCATACAAGATCAATGTAACAAAGTATTAATGATATATATTTTAGAAAAGAAATTAATTTCAATTAAGTCACACACATTTCACAATAATGTCTCTCTCACAAGACTATGATAATGCAACAACTAGTGAGGCAATTCATTGGAGAACTAATGAAATTTATGATGAAGATGAAGTTTGGAGTACTCAATCTTATGCAAGAATCTCATATGTTCATGAATACCCCAACGTTACTTAAGGAATTTTGACATCCAACTCAGACACCCTTAATGAGGATGGGACATCCCATAGAACAAGGGGGCCAATAAGGCGTAGGAACCTCTCAATGGTTAGCAAGATTACATCAGGGGATGGTTGGGAGACTTACAAAAGTCATGATGAATCTTCTAGTTCTCTCTCTTCCTCTACTCCTTCAATGTTAGGTCATGACACAGATGACCATTTCTCAAGGGATCAGTGTAGAAATAAAAATCAAACCCACGTGTAAAGTCAGGAATGCCAGCATGAACATAGATAACATCGTCCCAACTCTTAAACTCACAACTTACTTAGTGATGATGAACCCCTGCTGGCCACTAAGAGCCTAATGTATATACAAGAGGCTATTTGAATATCCTGTAGGCATCACAAGAAAAGCTGTCTACCTAGGCTTGATTTAAATAACTTTCCCAAGTTTCTAGGAGGCTATGATTTAGATCCACAACATCATTTGTAAGCCTTCTATGATGCTTGTGCATGGAACAATATTGATAATGGGTGGAAAAAACTTAAGCTCTTTCCTATGATACTTGTTGGCCAAGAAAAAATATGGTATAGGTCTTTAAAGCTGAAATCAATTCGTAGTTGGCCAACAATGGTAGAACTCTTCACTGAAAGATATCAAACCTATGTAAGAGTGTCATCCTTGAGGAGACAAATCCAAGAGTGAAAACAAGGGCAACATGAACCCTTGGACATGGCCTTAGAAAGATATTATTCATTGTTAAACAATTTCCCAAGCCATGAGTTCTCTAAGGAAAGGCTTCTTAATGTATCACATCATGGATGGGCTTTGTAATGAAATAAGGGAGACCCTAGGGATGTATGCCCCAGGTCAACTAGATGAGCTATGAACCCACCAATTCCAAGAGCTTATTAAGTGGGTAGCAAAATAAGAAGGAGAAATAGCTAAATGGGAGAATGTTGAAAGATCTCAATAGGACCAAAATCTTAAAATAATAAAGGTCCATGAAGGGGAGAAATCAACTCACCTCATAGAGGTGGAATCATCCTTGCAAATACTATAATCACTAGAGGAAATTAAGACAAAGATCAATAAGATGATGGAATGGGTACATGAAAAATGTGGAGAATATGTCAACATTATTAGAGGTGGAACCATGCTAAACCAAAAAATAGTACAGAGCACCACTTGAGAATTAGAAAGAAGGGTTGAAGAAAATAAGGATAGGAGCTCAATTGCAAATCATAGGTATCAATGTGACATTTTCCTGTATGATCATCCCAAAGGCCAATGCCCAATCTTCTCACATTTACATGAGCATTGTGGAGGACTGTTACATCTAGATTTTGTACAAAAATATCATGTTCAACCACAGTGGAAAAACCCCAAATCATGGGGGAGGCCACCAACAAACTAGTCACACCCTTCATACCATCTAAACCTAAGCACCTATTATGTTCAGCATCCTATTTCCCCAACTAGATTAGCATCCTTTATTTCACTACATCGTTATCATTCTCTTGAGTACTATCAACCCATGTCCTCTCTCACAAGATCACCACCTCTTATTCCTTACACTTCTCCTCACCCTCAATATTCTCATCCTTTGCCTCCTTCTACATTGCCACTAGTACGACTAGAAGGTTTTTCATCACCACACCAACCCATGAACATTACTTGTGTTGCTATTGTCAATAGCACTGGAAGTCCTCCACAATGTTGAAAGAATCCTTTCTTTTGGCATGACTATAGAAAGAGGCAACATATTTATGAAGCCACTGCATCCTCCAACTTAGCACAAGCCTAGCACTATGGTGCATCTTCCTTCTCAAACTCAACACCTCCTGTTACCTTATCCGGGCCACCAATCAACACTTCAACAACCATGCAACCCAATGAGTATAACCACATAGGGAGACATATCGATCCTTGCATACCATCTTATGGTCATGGGTGCCATAGTGGGTCAACTCCTTATCACATGACCACATCTTATAATATGCCCTACTATGCCTACTTTAATCAAGTGTGTGAACCCTAGTTTGGGTACATTCCAGCCACCACATCAAAAGATACCTAGTGGTTGGGATATGACCAGACCCCAACGTTTCCAACATGCATGGATCCAAATTTTTCATTTATTAATTCTAGCCATACTCAAGGGTTTAGTCATGGGGGATACCCTCCATTCCAATAAGAAGAATTAGTAAATTTCTTTTCTTTTCTTTGATTTTACAATTTTTTTTCTAGTTCATTTTTCAATTTGTTGTTTTTTCTTTTTGAGGGTAATCTCATCTATGAATAAAATACTCATGTGACTTGTTGGGTGAGGTGTTGTTCTATGCTATAAAGTCCTAGGTAACTAATTATTTGAATAGTGAGCCCACAACATCCACCCACCCATTCTAGTAATAAGATGTTCTACTCTAGGTACAATGATATTCTTGTCATCATTAAAAATTAAAGAAATTTTGTGCTCATTATGTCTAGAGTAAAGAATGATGGACTAAGAGGGAATGGCCAGGGTGTGACATCAAGGGGACTTTTGGATTCTCTTTGGTGACATTTGTATGTGCTATCATGTAGCTTGGTTGTACTAAAATCTTTGTAGATCTAAAGAAAAATTGGAGCAAGAATAATAAAGGCACTCAATGATAACCTCAATGTTGTTTTGGGGTTCCCATTGGAAAAACATGCATCCATGCCTGAAGGTTGGTGGCATCTCTAGAACACTTTGGAAAAGACAAAGTGCCAAAGCAGTTAGAAGAGGAAAAGAAGAAAAGAAAAGAAAAATAGCAATGAAAAGATCAAAGAAGAACATGCCACAGAAAAACTTAAAACACTCCTTCCTTGGACAAAACACCAAGTGATCGTACGCGTAGCTATCATGATGCTCTTATGGTTGTCCATCATTGGATGAAACAATGCAATGTCACTGATTAGAGGCATGGACTTGGTTTTGATATTGGAATGAAGGGCTACTGATACATTAATCATGCCCCCACACTTAGGGATTCATTGTGCCTAGGGTCAGTTACCTCACATCTTGATCTCTGCAATCCCTTCTATGATTTATCTCATCTCATTGTTCATGTATTTTTGACTTGTGTCTTGTGTAGCATAGAATTCATACCTCATCATGGTGGTATTTATATGTGTGTGTTTTGTTGCACTGGTGTAGATTGCATTAAACCCTTTTCGTGCCTATAGAAATTTTAATGTGTGGTTATGTAAGGGCATGATAGGTAGGAACCTGCTTTGGGGAGGACCCACTTGTGTAACTTTTGTAATTTTCACTCGTTACACATCCCCACATCATCTTATACCCTCTAAGTACTGTATTGCTAAATTTATTCTTTCCTTTATCTTCATTTTAATTCAAATGTTCCTGTGCACCACTACATGTCCTTTATCCTCATCCTATTCACAAACTTCATTGTAAAATTCTACTTTGCTACACTTTTGGTGCCTTTAGGTCTACCTAATGTTGCCTTGGATCTTTCAAATTAACCTTAAATCCTTCATTTTTTATCTTGGAAATTAAAAACTTTATCAATTTTTCCAAGTACCCTATTTCAGAAGGGATGCGATATCGGGTACCTAGTATCAGGTTCGACATGATATTGGGTCCGTGCTAGCGGGTACATGATATTACATCTACAAAAACTATATATATGGACCTCCCCACACACGTCAACATCATTTTTCACTATTGATGCGAGGGGAGTTGCAATTTTCTTTCATGAATTTTCAAGCTTGTGCATCTATCATTCAAACATCAATATCTTGCTCATTAATGCTCCGATTCTCATTTTGATCAAACCTACTTAAACTTGGAGTGTTTAGTTTAGTTGTGAGGGAAGGGTACACTCCAAGTTGCATGTAGTTTTTTTGAAATTCATCATTGCCCAAAGGATATCATAAAGGATAGTGAGCTTGAAGATGCTAAAAATGTTGGTCAAATTAATTTTATTTCTTCACCCAGACCATGAAAATTATTTTTTTGGAGTCACCTAATCAAATTGGGCCCACTATCAAAACTTTTAGGGGAATTTTCATGAAAATTTCTAACTCTGAATCACACTAGGTAAGAAATGAATCTATCAAGGGCAAGGAGTAAGGTATAAATTAAATTTTGTAAATAGCCTTACTAATAGTCGATCATGTGTGATTGCAGATGGTCCCTAAATAAGGACAACAAGGAGGACCCTCTTAGGGTGCATCCAAATAGCCAAGGAGAGGTAGAGGCCAAGTGCCTCCTAAAGAACATGCAGAGTAGGAGGCATAATCATTCAGCATTCATCAAGAACCTCTTGTTACTATACAATTGGGGCATGCTAAAGGTGGAGAAGGTAGGGCACTTGAACAAAGACAACATCTCATGTTGTCTTCGAAATGTGTTTAGGCAATTTATTAAAGGTCCACATTATAAACTATGACTGTGGAACTCAATTTTGGACCTTTTACTAAATTTTCCCTTGAGGCAGTTAGAGATCAACTTAAAGGATCTCCACTATGTCCTGTTCTCTCTAGGAGTGGTGATTGGTACTTGGGGGAGACGTACCAATTTTGGCACAACAAGGAAGAAGGAACCATTGCTGATATTGGTGGGATTTCTATTGATTTCTTTGCCAAGGCCATTTCAGAAGTTTTAAACCTGCCAAACATAGGGCTCAAGGTTGCTCACCTGTCCACTCGCTCTGATGCAGATGTGCTGAAAATATGGTTGAAAAGGATGTACAGTAAGGAGGATAAAACATATGGAGAGCTCACATTTGAAGAGAGGATCTATTTTAAAATTGGCTGATATCACATCTTCCCAACAAAAGGATTAAACAGGATTTCCACCTATGTGGCTAGAGGAAGTTCCATTTTGATGGGCAAGGTTGATGTCAACCTACTCCATTTATATCTCATAGAGATTTTAAGGTGGTTTAAAGAGCGTAAGACAAAAAATTTTGCATTGCCTTTTCCTTGCCTAGTTAGGAAGTTGTGCTGATGTGCTAGAATTCTTGGGTACACCAATGACATCCCCAGAAAGGCTCAAAATACTTCATTTGCCAAATTACTGAAGCCATTGGCACCAAGGAAAGATGCTGCTGAGACACTGGAGTTTGAGCAAGAATAGATGGTTGGGCCCACTACACCTTAAAAAACTAGGCCCAACCAACTTCTAGACATAAGGCCCAATCAAAAATAGGAAGTGGGGCCCAACACACAACCCACAGGCCAATAAGACCAACCACCACCACTGCTACAGGACTATCGACCATTGATGAGCTACCTTTGGGTCATTACTGAATCAGTCAGTTGGGGAAGTTGTGATGAGGCAAATCTCTTCAAGATTATTGATGATGCCATGTAGCACACAATCTTAATTAATCATGCATGGTATGAGGTGTCCATCCAAATAAGATGAGGGGAATCACACTAGTCATAACAGATCTTTGGAAATGCTGCATATTTTTAAGTGTAATTAGAAATTGGTAAAGGTCCCACAGTAGTGGTCATGTAGCACCAAGATGTAGTAGGAGTAGTAGAAGTGGTCGCATATCACATCAAAGAATTGTTCAATGTCCCTGTTGTTCCAACGATAGATTTTACAGGAGCACGCAATGCTCAAACCTTGGCTAATCCCTTAATGACTCCTACAGATCATGAGGATGTTTTGGATTGGTTGTTGTAGACAAGACAAGTGATGATGTCCTTGTTTGACATCCCTCAAGATGTTACAGCAACATAGTCAAACCTCATCTCTATAAAAGGAAAGATGGTCATGGCAGAGGTTAGGGTTGAACATGCAGAGGAGGAGTTGAAAAGACTCCAAGAGAAGTTCATTACCCTGCAAGCTGCCCAACGAGATCCATCCAAATTCATCCCTATAGACTAGTTAAAGTTCTTTTGGATAGAGCAGCTGACTAAATTGTTGGAGAATAAAAGAGTGGAAGAGGAAAAAAAAAAAGGCTGATTGGGATGCTTTAAAGGCATAAGCTCAAATGTATGCACATGCCAAAGCACTCAAGGCCTTACAAGAAGAAAATAAATAGCTTGTCGTCGAAAATATCTGGTTGACCACAACTGAAAAATAGAAGAATGTTCTCAAGGAGAATTTTCAGAAAATGTGAGAATAATTAATAAGGGTCAACCAAGATATGAATTTCTTGGCTAAAGAAAATAGAACCCTCTCAATGGAGAAGGTGTGTGCAATCCATCAGAAGATGGCAATTGAAATAAGCACATGGCAGAATGAGGCCAAGCGACATGAGAAGCTCAAGGAGCATTTTAGAGATCAAGTGGGGATGTATAAGCAGATTATTAAGAAATAAATCCACATGGCCAAAGCCCATATCAACACTCTTAGTGCTCAGAACACTGATTGGTGGGCCATATTGGATACCTATGCCTTTGTCCACAAAGCAAAACTAAAAAGCTAGGACTTGTAGATACAGGATTTTACTGAGTACATGGAGTTGGCAAACCTATGGTATGCCAACTTAGCCATGTTGATAGCAGGACACTTGAGGATAGAATTGGAGAATCAGGTAGTAGCCACCTACGCTAAATATGAAACAAAATTTACTGAACATAAAAAGATGCTACAGAAATTAGAAGTAGCAAATTCTGAATTAGAGATGGTCAAAACTAGCTACCAAGGATAGAAAGATGTTGTAGCAGATTTGGCTCGACAGATCACAGATTACTGAAAATGTAGAGAAAAAGCCAAAACCTATGAAGAGGAATGACAGTTGTTTGTGGCTTGGTATGTCAAGGGCAATTAGATGTTCCCACAACTACCATGCCCATGGGAGGTGTCGACTCCATCAAATATTAGAACATTAGCATGGATGATACACAACCCTCGAACCGAAGAGGAAAAACTTTAGGCACTCCTTTAGAGATATCCATTTCCAAAGCCTAGAGCACAAGATAAGGGGAAGAGGCCCATGGAGGAGCTGCCACTACCAGGAACCACATGAGTTCCAACAATTTTATCTTTGGTAATTTTGTATCTATGTCCCAATTTTGTTTTGTTCAATCCCATACTATGGCATGAATAATTCCTATTTAGTAAATAATCCCATACCTATCCACTTTGTAATCAATTGAACTCATTCTAATTTTTTTTAACTCAAGGATGAGTTGTTATTTAGTTATGGGGGTATGATGAATTGTGGTTTGCCAAGCCCCAATATTAGATCCTTGATATCAGGTATGTGATATCGCAGCCTAGATAATAATATCAAATACATGATATCGTGATTCCTATGTAGACCTATAAATACAACATTCAGGTGCACAAGAAAGGGGTTAGTTGTTAATTCTTAGGGTAGAGTCTTTTTGTCAATTTTTAGTTAGTTTTCAGTTCTTTCCCTAGTGCATGCCTATAGTGTGATGATTGTAATTGTACCGATCCATTGTTTGAGTGTGACGTACTTGGACACGCACACAATTGATAATAAAGATCGAGATTACTCCACCATTGTAGCATTAACTTAGCTTTTAATTGTTTAATTTTTGATTATCATTTATTATTTTCTTAGTTAATATTTTTCTTATCATCATTTACTATTTCTATTATTAAATGAAAAATGAGTATATCTTAATCATGAACATTTAAGTGTAACTACTTGGTAACATAGTAGCATCTCTAGCAGTGCTTCGAGTCATGCATGCTTGGCAATCCCATAAGTAGTACACGAAGTCCAAGATGTGTACAGATGATTAAGGATGGACACTCATTGCACTTAGGCTAGTTTAGAATTTTTTCCCTATTGCTTATTAGTTTAATTAAAATTATTTTCAACTATCTCTAGGAGTAGCATAGTATTAGAAACCACATCATACACCTCACTCTGGACTAAATCATACATGACAAAGCAAATACTAGTCTAGGTGGGAAGACAGTGAATTGCGATCAACGTGTAACTATCTAAATCACAACTAGTTTGTATGCAAAGTTCAGACAGATTGTCTATACACACTTGTATTCATATGGTTGAGTGTAGGGGTACCTTGCCTCTCATTAGCTAGCTATTGCACGATTTTCAAGAAGGATTTAGCAACATGGTAGCTATAAGAAGACTTCATGTGCATTGGGAAATGTGTAAACATTATTGTATTCCTGTACAATAATTTGTAATCATTCAATTCTTCATTGCTCTTCATTATCTTATCATTTTGGCATTATGAAGTGTGATGTACCTTACTGTGTAAGGACCAAGAAATTGACTTGTAATCATTCCTTGTAATTCTTGTTCTTATTGCCCTATGAATTTATTAATTTTTTCAAGATCATACGAGATTGAGTTGTTGGTGTTGCAATATAGCACTCTAGTATGGAGCTTAAGATTGTAAAGGTTGTGAATGCCTTGAAACCACATTTCCAAGCCTAATAGGACATTGTGGGGTTGAGTGATTGGTGTTATGGTACAACACTCTAGACTGGGGCTTGATGATTGTGTAGGGTGTGGACCCTTCAACCACAATTTGAGAGTAACAAAGTCTAGAGTTGTGCTTGCGATCTACCCTTTGAGTGTGGAGTAGCCAAGGTGGGGAAACATGTAAATTTGTGTGTATGTGCTTTGTTTATTTAAGTTTTAATTTGAGAAACTTATTTATTCCTCCCCCTTCGAAGTTCAATGATTCACAAGTGGTATTGGAGCTTAGTACTCTTTGTTTCATCATCATCTTTAAGAGTGAAAAATGGAGGGAACTTCAATGGATTTGACTTTGCCTATTGGAAAGCTAGAATGAAAGGGTTCTTCAAATCCATGGAGTTTGTAGTCTAGGAGTCAATCTTGGAAGGCTACACTCCACTTGTTGATGGCACCACGAGAATCATCAAGCCTTGCAAATGGTTTCAAGAGGAAAAGGATAAGTTCATGTTTGATTCAAAAGCAAAAAATTGTTTATATTATACATTGAATAAATCTAGATTCAATAGGGTAGTAGGATGTATAATAGTCAGAGAAATTTGACAAAATTTAGAAGCTAATTATGAAGGAACCTATATTATTAAGCATTCAAAATTGTTAGTTTTGCAAAGTAAATATGATAAAATCAAACTGCGAGAAGGTGAGAAAATCAAGAATTATTTTTCTAGAGCTAACGATCTTGTTGTAGACATTAGATGAATAGGAAAGGACTTGCTTGAAAGCAACTTCATCATGAAAATGATTAGAACTATACAACTAGAGTATAGGCCTAAGGTCATAGCTATAGAGGAAATATGAGATTTCTCAACTTTGAGATTTGAGGAACTTCAAAGTGCTCTCATCACCTATGAAATGAATCTCATAAGTGAAGGAGTGATTCAAGAAATCCCTCTTGCTCTAAATACTACCTCCAAGTAGAAGGAGGTCAATGAGCATGATGAGGGCAATGAAGATGAGATTGCTCTTCTTTCAAGGAGACTACAACGATTTCTTACAAGAAGAAACAAAGGGACATCTTCGCAACAACAAAGATCAAATTCCTTCAAAGGTAGAGAAAGAAATAGATTTTTTTTAAATTCTTCTAATCTAGATTTTTCTTTTATAGAGTGTTGGATTTGTGGACGAAGAGGCCATATGGCATTCAAATGTCCTAGTCGTCCAAATGATAGAAAATTTTAGCCAAAGAATAGATCCAATGATGAGGAACCAAAAAGACCAAGTTTTATATAAGTAGGGATGACGGTGAGCAAAGTGAAGAAGAAGCATGAAATTTTCCTAAAGATTCTCATCTCATCTACAGTGCTTACATATGGTTGAACAACATGGTAAGTCTAATGAGAGGTATAGTGAATTTAAAGAATCAATTTTCTCTTACATCATTTCATTAGGAAGGAAAAGAAACTAGTTCTTTCTAATTTAAAATGCTATTCATGCTAAAATGAAAGAAGAGATCTTAGACATAAAAGCCAAGATTCAACCACTAACCTCTTGTAACAAGGATTGTAGTAAGATTCAAGATGAGAAGATTCCAAAAAATCAACCACAAAATTTTGAAGAATCAAAACTTGAAGTTTCAAGCTCAAAGTCTAGCATAGTAAGGTTTGATAATTCTAATCATAAGGATGAAATTGCTTTTATATGTAAAAATTTTGGCTTTATGCGAAATCCTAATTATGATGATCAAAATAAGATTAATGCTTGGTCTGGTTAAAATGGGTTTGGTAAGGAAATTGTGTAGGTGTTAATAAGTGAGAATGAAGAGAAGTGGAGCTTTGAAAATAATGCAAAAATTGATTCAAAATTTTATCACAAGGAAAATGAACAAATAGAGACATCACATACATGATGTAATGAAAGAAAACCTAAGGATGAGGAGGTACTTCATGATAGGGGACCTCATCTCAAACTCCATTAATCTTTCCAATTTATTGGCAAGCAAGGTAAGTGAAGGTAAGTCTCTATCTCTTTGCTTGCTAGTTAATTGAGATAGTTTAAATTATCATGTCTTAGATAAAAAATGTGGAATAAGTATCTAGATAATTTCTCTCATTCATTCATGATATTGATTGGCTTTGTGAAGATTTATAATAGCTCTTGTAATAATTTCCCTTGGTTTGATTTCTTATCTTATTGGATCTGAAATTCTTGTGATGATTTGTATCTTTTCTCATAGTCTTTTGAATGATTTTTTCCATTTAGAAGATGAGACAAACCTCTATCCATACTACTTGTTGAAGATCTAGATTTCCATAAGTTAAGCTTAATGTTGATATACTATTATAGCGTATTTGTGATTTTTTCACATTGATCTTAAAAGCCCAAGATAAGTAGCACATATGTAGGAGGAGACTACATCTCAATCATCTTTAATCTCAATCATCTTAGGGGCCATCGATGTAGGGGGAGTCCATGGAGACTTTAGCCAAAATGCATAATGAGCAAGAAAATAACTTCAAGAGGCATTTATTAGGATGGAAAAGTTTTGAATGGTTGTGTATTAGGACTTTATAAGTATGTAATGATATATGAATACTTAATTCCTTATTAGCACCTATTGTTTGTAAATGATTATGGTTGTTGTATTGACTTGTACTAAAATCAAAACATGCATGACTTTCATATTCTTTTGATAAATTCTTTTGGTTGAATCTAGAATTACATGATGCTATCTATGAGATTAGTTTTCTTTTAGCTTTAATCTTTAGTGTCAATTTGTGTGTTGTTCATGGATTTTGAACTAATAGCCCACCCATCTGATGTTCAATCATAAGCTTAAGCATGAAGTATTTATTTTTATATAGAAAGTAGTTGATATTATAAGCAAGGCCATGATCATTTTTGGGTATCCATGCTTTTGATTGAATTATCCATTGAATAATTTGCTTTGAGATGCAAATTTCAGGAATTTGACATAGCTGGTTTCAAGTTGTAGATTGCTATATGCTCATGAAGATCCACATTAATTACTTAGTTTGAAGACAGATTACTTGCTCCTCAACATTTACACTTCACTTTAAGCTTAAATATTGGTGAAAAAATTGGATCAGTTCTGGATATATGTCTGGAAACACTTGTAATATTCTTGCTTTTTTATTTTTGTAATACTTGATATATGCTCTATCTTTGATGTTTTGTATTAACTGACTATTTTTATGTGATCATTAGTAGAAACTTTAAGGAAGTGTACGAATGTATATTTATCAGCATGTTTTATCTTTGATCAATGATTTTGGATGTTGCATTATCATGAACAAAAAATAGAGTATGCATGTCTCACTCATAGTTTTGATCTTTAAAATTAAATGTCAATGGTTCTTATTAAATTAATTTTAGCTCCTTGTTTTGACCTCAAAATAGCAGTTCTCAATTTTCACAATCATGCCTTAAGTGGAGGATGCAGTACATTACCTACTACATTATGAGCAATGGCATGATTATTCTATGGGAATTCATTGTGAAGTTGTATGGCTATATTTGCCTCACCATAAAGATATGTCCATTTATCAATGTTGTATAAAAATGAAGATTCTTTGAATTCCAATCACCTTACACTACTAATGACTTCTTATTTTAGAGACAAGTTGCCTAAGCCTTTGTTCACTTCAAGGTTCAATTTCAGTTGGAAGGTTTATTCTACTCTTGCTAAGTTTGGGGCACCTATTCATGGACTTGATAAATACATTCTCCTTCTATCATTTTAGAATTATGAGTGATACTTGGATCTCCATATTTTATTATTCTTTTCTACCCAAGGTTGTGCACATTATCCTCTTTGTTGCTATTCAAAGAGGGGGAGAGTAGTGTGATTATATTTTTATGACCACTAACCCATTTTCTTAAGTTTTTAACATCACCAAAAACGAGGATATTATGGACCTTTTGGTATGTTTTTGTGTGCTCAAAACATTAAGTAAAATGAAGACAAAATTTGTTAGCATGATTGTATGATTATTATGTTTGTAGGACTACATACACAGGAAACTAAGATGAGCTATAGAGGACAAGGAATGAACTATCATAGAGCTTAAAGGAGGAGGTCACCCATATGTCTTCAAATGAACATTGAAAGATTGTGGACAAGAACCTATTATTGTACAAGCAAAGTGGACATCATTAAAGAATACAGAAGATCAAGGTTGCATACAAGGAATGATGCATTCATCATGCAAGAGAAAGTAAAGAAAGAAGTCTTTGGGAAGTAGAAGATGTCTTGGTAGATTTGGGGAAAACTCAGAGAAAATTTAGAAATATGTCTTTAAAAATAGAAAGATCTCTTTTCCTAGTCAAATATTTCTTTCATGAGGCAAAGACTTCTTTATAGAATGCAGATCAAATGTAGAAATATGTCTTGCATTAAGCAAAGACATCTTCCAGGATGGAGACTTTAGAAAGATGTCTTTTAGGAAACAAGGATGTCTTCACATATTTGTAGCTAAATTTAGAGAGATGTATCATACATGAGAAAAACATCTCCCATGATCATTAGTAATTGTTAGCTAGTTGTTGCACAAGTTTTGAGAAGGATTTAGCAACACGGTAGCTATAAGAAGACTTCATGTGCGTTGGGAGATGTGCAAGAGTTGTTGTATTCATTGTATAATCATTTGTAATCATTGAATTCTTTATTGCTCTTCATTATCTTATCATTTTGGCATTGTAAAGTGTGCTATACTTAACTATGCAAGGATCATCAAATTGAGTTGTAATCATTCCTCATAATTATTATTCTTGTTGCCCTATGGGGTTGAGTTATTGGTGTTATGGTACAAGGATCTTATGGGATTGAGTTATTGGTGTTGTGGTACAACATTATGGTGTAGAGCTTAAGATTGTAAAGGTTTTGGAAGCCTTTAAATCACATTTCCAAGCTTGATGAGACCTTTTGTGTTGCTATACAACACTCCGGAGTGGGCCTTGATGACTATGCAAGGTGTGGACCCTTCAACCACAATTTGAGAGGAAGAAAGTTTGGAGGTGTTCTTGTGATCTATCTTCTGAGTGTGGAGTACCTAGGTTGTGGAGCCACATATATTTGTGTGTGTGATTTGTTTGTTTAAGTTTTGATTTGAAGAACTTATACATCTGCCCCCTTCTAAGTTCAATAATCCACATCTCTAACATGGTGTTACGATTAGGAAACATCCAAAAGACTCCAAATCATTGTGGGAAATACATAGGAAGGAAAATAGAAATATTCCAAGGGTTTTGGATCTCTATAATTATGTATGTATTTATCCATGAGAAAGGAGGAGAGCTAGTATGCAAGAAGAAAGCTTGTATGCAGTAGGAGTAAGAGAAAACACTCTTGAGAGTGGAGGGTTGGGTAAGAGAGACTAGGTGAGCACATTGGAAGAGTGCAATAGGTGATTGCAACTTTAAGATTAGCTTGTGGTGTGTTGATCAATGTGTTCTATTCTCTTGTATCTCACTTTATGTTGAGATCTTAGTCTCATATTATGGGAGAGATTTTCTATCAATTGTGTCTTGCATTGAGAATAGCCATTGTATGGTTGTAGAGCCCCATGCTTTACAATATTGGTTGAATGTGAGAAATTTTGGATGTTATGGATTATGTGAAACCTATTGTAATCTTCTAATAAATTAATTTATGATAGATACTTATCTTGTTTTCTCTCATAAAGTTTTGTCTTTGCATAATATCTAGATTTAGTGCATTGAAGGTGATTTAATTATTGGAGTGAACTTGCTCCACTTAAAGAAGACAATCCTAAAATCTTTGGGCTTCTTTTTACACTCTATATTCAATGATCTCATGTACTCTAAAATTTTTTAATATCATTATTCATTTTTTAGGTTTGACACCTTCCCAAATAATATAAAACTATAAAATAAATAAAATAAACATTAATAAAATACCAATAATGAGTCACCACCATCTTTACATCTTATCCTTCATAAGAGGTACCAAGCATTAGTAAATATCTAAAAATAATAAGTAAGAATAAAAATACAAGATAATAATATTTCAAAATATGTAATAAGAGTTAGGCCCAAGGTTCGAATCTTAGGAATCAAATACCAAGATATAATAAAATAAGTAAGCTTACCAAGAGTTTCAAGCATCAGACACAAGCTTATAAGAAATATATCATGATGTATAAAAATGCCAATGCATGTAAACAAGGAGTCAAGGATTCAAACCTCAAGATGCACAATCATAAGCATAAGCATAAGCGAGACATTAGAATGCATTAACATAAATTAATAGTGAAACACAATGTATTATTAGCATAATATATTAAATATACACTTATTCGTAAGAAGTAAACATGAGAAATAAATAAAGAATATAAGAACCTAGGTTTAAAACATTGAGGTGTTACACTACATGTACTAGTAGGTCTAACTAAGTTAAGATGCAATAAGTCAAGAGGATGCTTTGTAGTTATATCAATTTTCTTTTTAAAAGATATGAATTGTTGAATGTTGTATAATCCTTCAACAATTTAACTTTTGGAAAGCTTGCTAAGATTTTCAAAGTTTAAGTGCTTGAACCTTCTATGCCACAACTAGTTATCCTCTAATTTTCTTATCAAACATTTTAAATTACATCTACTTAAATTACAATTATTAAGAATATAAAAATTACTTGATCTATGTTTCATAAGTGCCACTTCATCTATTTTGACATCCTTAATAATATAATGATCAACTTTAAATAATACACATTTTCCATCATTACAATGTTTACTAACACTAATCAAACTATGTTCTAACCCTACAACATAAAGAATATTTTCAATTCTTATCTCTAATTGTACCTTTTTCCTTGACATAGGCTTTGCTATTATTCCTAAATTTAACACTTCCACCATCATAACTTGATAGAGATGTGAACCTTAATCTATCACTAGTTATATATCTAGAGCATTCACTATCAAGGTATCTCAAGGTAGGTGGTTTTTCTTACAGGTTCAACTTTGCCATATGTTGAATGTGATTTTCTTTCTTTGGGATCTACATACTTTTTACTTTGGATTTAGCTAATGATAGGCTGATTAAGTGGTTAGCTCATTGTATTATTAGGCAAAGAGTTGCTAGTTTAAGTTGTGCTTGAGCATTGTTATATTCCTCTATAATTCTTCTAAAGTCTCTATTGACTATATATCTTGAGGTGTACTTCTAGTTATTCTTTTGGGTTTCGACACTCCCTCACTTTGGCTTTATGTTGATTCTTAATGTACCTACTTTAATTAGTCTTGTAAAACCTCATATCGACATAATTGTAATATGATCTACATGGATATTAATATTGAAAACAACCATAAGTAGAATAATAATAATGTTGGATATAGGAGTTTCTAAAAAGAAATTCATACTTGGATAAATAGTTCCACTTATGTTGTTTTGTCTAATTTCTTTGAATGGTCTTATACCCAAGACCTATCCTATTGCGAGCTTGTCTTATTGTTCCCATCATGATATTCAATATGATTATCCCTTATGTGAACTTCTTAAGTGAACTCTTAAGATTTGCAATTTTTTGGTCTTAACTCCCAACCTTAGCCTGATAGTCATTGAGCTTCTTGATGATGTTCTTAATTTATTCCTCATTTTATTAAAATTATTGATCCCTTTCTTTAAGATATTTCACAAAAATTGACATATAGCTTGCAAGTCTTTGTGAGAATTTTTCTTAGACTAATGTTCAAATGCCTGTGCCTCAAGTTTTAGCTTTTATTCATGAAGCTTTTTTTTTCAACTTTTTACATACACCTTGAAGCTTGAAAAATAAAGTAAAAGGTAGCTTTTAAGAAAATTTTTTTCTCATATAATAATAATATTATTAACTTAATGATTAAATCTTATATTTATAAGTGGGCTAACATCGATGTTAAAAAATCTCAATGTAAGGTCAATTGTGATGGATAATTTTTTAGATAATTTATGCCATCATTTTCTATTAGATCTTCCTCTCCTACAAAAGTTGGTATTTTATCAAAGCTTTTTATTGCTACCTCAAATTCTTATACTATTTTAAGTTCAAGCATGATGAGCAGCTAGGTACCCCTATGTCCAACCATGTGAATCACGAGCATTCACACGCGACCCGGTCGAATTCTATAGACTATAAGCACTTTGCATACACAAAACCCTAACCAAAAAAACCTTTTGTTAGAATGGTTGTTGTCTTCCCAATCTCACTTGTGATGTTCTGATTGTGATGGTTAAGTGAGATTGAGGCAAATGATTTTTATGGCTTTTTCACTTTATCTCCTAGCGTCTAATTCTTGAAATGGAAACTAAGGAATGGAATATTATGTAATCTATAATTATCCTAATCTATATCTTAACTCTTCCTAGCATAAGTATCCAATCCCATCTTCCATGCACATCCTGAGCACCCCCTAACCACTACTAGGTTACTAGACATTAAGCGTCACTGGGTTGCCAAGTGTTGGATTTATGTTCAAGATGGTCGTGCTTATGGTTTCTACAAACTATCAAAGAGTGTTGGCGATTGAAATAAGAACAAAAGAGACTTAAGGAATTATTAAATCATAGAAATATTAAAGTATTAAATGCATCAAATGACTAAGTCCAATTGATACAAGGAATGCTTGAAGAGCTCGTCTTTATTGCCGTTCATGCTAATGGGCTCAGGTACATCAGTGCTCGAATAAAGAGCCAAACAACTTTCTTACACCTACTATGGGCACTTGAAAAATATTCTAACTCTTACAGAAAAAAATGTAAGAGCTTCACTACAACTGCCAAAAAGATACTTAAGTGTGGTGGAAGCCCACTTATTTATAGGCTGAAACAAGCTCCATGTAAATGAGGCCACATAGATGCATGGATAGATGCGTTGATGAGGCCGTGTTGATGCGACCACGTATACGAGGCCCCATATACGCAGCCTAGTCGACACATCAATTGTTTAGCACTTCATCATACCTCGACGACTGAGTAAAAACTTGTCCTCAAGTTCCTCTACAATTTGGAAGGTATGAACTTCTTATTAAAGCACACATGACTTGACACACATGACACACACACATGATACAACACCAATTTTACTGATGCACCAAGTGCCCGAGTGTACAGAGAGGAAAAATTATAAAATTGGTGGTGTTCAGAGACAAAATTGAACACTTCAATGATCTTGGATTATTTGATGTGTTGAAAGGTGCAAAAATTATTGGAGAAGATCATACCATCCCTAGTGGCGGTGGTTTCGATGGACCTTCACTAGCCCCTGGTGCATATGGCGGTGGTGGCGCGAACGATGGTTGCCCCGTAGCAATTGCAATTTTTGGAGGTAGCCGAAAAGCCTCCAAGAGAGCCCTCATTTTTTCTTTCTTGCTTCTAGGATTGTTCACTATCCAAGCAGCTTCACCGATGTGTGCTAGGACTGGAACCTCCCAAGGGCATGGAAGTGCAATGAAGAGTTCTTTCAAATTGACAAACCAAGCTACGAACTATTTTCATTCGATGTCGAGTGCTCATATTGATGTCTGTAGTTGCTAGTAGTCATTCATTCTTCGGGCCAAGTTCTCAACAATCGCATGTTGCCCTTCAAAATGCGTGCGGAGAACCTCGAGTTCTGCATTTGATGTTTCCAATTTTTATTTTGTCACTTTGTGTGCTTGGAACTCGCCCTCGTATAAAGAATACGGTGTGGCCACTTACTTTTCTAGATCAGACTGCCATCTCCTCGCTATTAGCATAGCCAGATTTGCATAGCGAAGGTTGGCCAGCTCCATGTACTCTATCATTTCTTCAATCTGTAGTTCCTTAAGGTAGATTTTAGCCTGGTTGTAGGCATTCAACCCATAAAAGATAGGTTGCCATACCTCGCCTCCTTCTCGGAGCTACTAGAGCGCTTGGTTCAATTTGGCCTTAGTGACTTGAATATGCTTTTCATTCACTTCCTTCTATAATCCCACTTGGTCCCTATAATGATTTTCAACTTTTTCAAACTTAAGGGCTTCACTTTTCCAAGCAACGATTTTGATGGCTGATTTCTGTCGCAAGGCATGAACCTCCTCCATTGACAGATTTTGATTTTCGGTGGCCAACCTCCTCACATCAGCGTTCACCTTGGCTAGCCCTTCCTGCTATTAGTGAATAAAGCTTATCATGTGCTCATTTTCAGCACCCACATTGCATAACTGATGGACTTCAGCTGTCAACCTGACATACTCCTCATGAACCTCTGTCAAGTCCTTGTTTAGATGATACACATGAGCATCTACTAAGGACTTATCGAGGATCGCTTACTCTTGCTCATCCTCAACTATCTAGAGTTTGACTTGAAGCTATTGAAAAGCTTCATCTCTGGTGAGTTCACGGTTGAGAAGAGCTAGATCGGCAAGTTGGGCCCTTAATTGGGCAACTTCTATTGCCAAGCTTTGATAATTAGCTTGAGCAACTTCAAGTTGCCCCTCCAAGATGAGGCTCTTACCCCTTGCTGAGAGTAGCTCTGACTAGGTTGTAGTGATGTTATCTGGAATATCGAAGACATCCAGAAGTGGTTTCCTGGTTCCCACTAGTTGGTCTAATAGTTTTTCATGTTGGGCTGCATCGATCCTGCTATGTGAAGTCCCTGCGGATGCCTGTATGTCTTCAATTCCATGTACATTTGGTACAGGTGCTGTTGGTGCATTGAGGGCTATAGCAATTGTATCAGCAACCACTTCAACCACAATCTCTTGTCCCTAGTGCTACATTCCGAGGATAGTCACCCCCTATCCATCCTCCAATCATACCAAAAAAGTAGTGGCATTTCTTGAGATTTTAGGAAATAATTGTTGGGTAGAGACCATTACTTCTTAGACGGCAGGATTAGTTCTTGTTGGTACTTGTGTCCGGGTGATAGAGAACATTGGCCCTGCTCCTTCTAGTAGACTCATAGATCGAGCCACTTGCTCCATATGGCTTATTGCAGGGTGATAGAATAAAGGGTCTTCTCCTCCACCGGTCCCTCTGGATTGCTCTTGTTGGCTCAAGAGCGATTACTGGATTTCACATATATGTTCTGCAATTGTTTGCAAACCTGACCTCATTGCTTGCATAGGTGGTGGAGGTGGTTGCTACTCTTCCTTAGTTTGTGTGATGGCTGGAGTCCTATCTTTCATCATTTCCCTCCATGAGGTAATCAAGGCATGCCAAAGTGTATTGTTGGTATATCGTGCTAGGGTAAAGCTTGCCTTCCACGTTTGCTTTCGGTGAACCTTTTCTCAATCTCAAAAAATAATAATTGTGGAAGGCTCATGGGAAATTTCCCACTTAGAGCAGCACATGCACAAGTTGAGAAGGCAGTGATCTTACTTGGTCTTACCATTGGGTTCAGATGGTAAGATGCAATTTTTGAATATACCCTCTTTGCAGTGGTCAAAGTGCCGAACTCTTTGCGATCTACCCCATAGCACCGCCTGATCCACTCCCCTTTTACCTCAGGATGTGCTTGCTTAGGGATCTCTGCCACATCAGCTTTGGTCTTAGGTAACCCCAAAGGTTGCATGATCGCTTTCGTAGAGTAAGAGACATAGATGTCCTTGATTCTTACTCTGGACCCCAACTGTCGATTTGTCTAGAAGAGATAAGTTTCTCCTAAATACCATTCACCACTAGATGTGATGATTGGCCACATAGGAGAATTTTGTAATTGGAGCTTCACATCTTCTAGTGCATTCTCGAGAAATAGTCCAAAGTTCAATTCTTCGAGGACCATTCGTTGCACCTCCCTTGGTTGGATAATGTCAAGACATGCTTGGGTCAAGGTGATCTCAAGCTGTGGTGCTATTGCTGGAGTCTCATCCCCTTGTGATTGTTCATTGGGGATCTCCTCTTTAGAAATCTGATGAATAGATTCCACATTAGGTTCTTTGTAGAGTAGGCCATTTGCATGGGAACCCTTCACATGCTCTGGGTGCTACATACCTCATCCTCTTCCCATTTGTGGTCACTTGTCCCTATGTTTTAATGGTCCTTCTCCCCTTGGATGCCTTGGTTTTGGTGCCATCTACAATCAAACATAACCACTAATTAAAATTGTGCACAAGTTGCTCAAAATGGCCCTCATACACCTTCTCAGTCTAACTAAGTTATGGTGCTAGCACATGCATCCCATTAAATCTCCCAGAGTATTAATTGATGGGTTAGAACCAAAAACAATAAGGCATGAGTTGGAGTTTAAACTATTATTTTTTATTTTTTTCCTTAAGAGGTGCTAAGCCTTTATTGATTGTAATTGTGAGTAATTAATTAATTTCAATAGACCTCAGCCCCCCACGACTGAGAGCATACCTCCAGTTGCCTAAGAGGGGAAGGATAGGTTGAGTAGGATGCATGGTAGACAACGTAAGCACTTTGGAAGAAGAGGTGAGGCAGAAAAAATGAAAAATCTCTCCCCAATTTGTTTGCAAAATGAACAAAAATGAAATGCATGATGGGGGTATATATAGAGGTTTGGTGCTGCGTCCACGGGGCTGCGTATTCGCAGCCACGTATACGCAAGGAGTTGCGTATATGGGGTTACGTCGATGTAGGGGGTCATGCGTGTTGACTAGCATTGACCAACCCAAATAAAAACCCAAAAAATTGATTTAAAATGCCAAATTGGGGTGGTCTAGGAGCTTGAGAGATCAGGAACTTGGTTGGGAGAAAGAGAAAGGTAAGTAGGGCGAGGAAAAGAGTCAAAAGTAGGAGAATGTTGTTAGAAAGAACCTTGTAGAGAAGAAATCAAGCGATGGGTATCATGAAAACAATCAACTAACAAAATCAAGATGATGGGAGATTAACAAACGAGATGAAGGATATGCAAGTAGGTCCTCCCCATAGTAGGTGGTAGCCTTAGTAGCCCTTGCATATCCTCAACACTGGAGTCCATGGGCCCCAGGGTTAAGAAATGGTGATCACAAGTTAATACTCCCATCTAGGAGAACCTACCGAAGCATGAGGAGTTCATGGAAATCACAACAAACTATCAAAACATAAGACATGCAGTGAGGTGAGTCACAGAGAGAAATGGGTGAAGAGAGAGGAGTGAGAATTGGAATTCCAATTATCGGTCACATGAAACCCCGTGTGATGGTGTGGTTAAGTGACTTAGTAGGGCCTTTTCTAAGTTTAGACCCAAAACCAACCACATATAGTGACATCACAGCAACATGTGAAGACCCATCCACCCCCCAAGTGTACAAGAATGCACCCATAGAGAGCCACCACTCCAATAGGCATAAGAGAAAGGAAGTGAAATGGGACTAAGTTAGAGGGGATGAAGTGAGTCCCATAACTAGTGCTTGTGGCCCGTGAGAGGTGGTTTAAGGGGTGTGCTTTGAATTCCCACATAGTTAGGATATTATTTTTGATTTTCTTTTTATTTTGTGGGAACCACACCATGAAAAGACCCATGCTTGGTTGCATGCATTCGACCAAGGGGTGTGCTTTGAATCCTCATGTGTGTTTTGTGTGTGTGTTTTTTTTTGTTTTTTTTATGTGTTTTTGCAATGAGGGCCACACCATGCAAGGTCAAATTCCCAAGGAGCTTCCTTGTAGAATAGAACTTGGAGTGGTAAGAAATCGATAAGGGCACTCCTGCAACTTAGGGGATAGAAGAGTACAACAAATTTTGCATTCCCCTTGAAGTCACACCTGATTCAAACCATTAGATCATCCTCGAGTCTGGGAACTACACAAGTCACACATTAATTAAAATGTTTTTAAGTGAATGGGGTTTGCATGGTTCCAAAGGATGGAAAACCATGGAGTGGATGAATGGGTGGATGACGTGGACTTATTGCCAATTTTATGAGATTAAAGTAGGTGTAAATTCCAAGAATAACAATGTGAGGGTGGGAGCGAGATAAAATTGGTGGATCCTTTTCTACGACCCATTGCAACAAAAACCAACTGTGCCATGCATCTGATGACAATAAGATGATTTATTAACAACCAATTTGAAATTAAACACACACATAGACATAAAGAAGAAACAAAGAAAGAGAAATTTAATTAAAGAAGGAAAAAATTGAGTAAGAATTGGCAAACATATGAATAATGTTGAAAAACAAAAAAGTGTAAAACAAAAAGTTCCAAAAAATAGTGAGGAGCATAGTAGAATGGATCAGCATGGAGGGTAGTCTACCCCATGACTAGACTGGAAGGAGGAGACTTGAAAAATGGAATGAGGCTATCCCAGTGATGATGAGGTGGTAGCACTGGTTGGGTGGAGTTCATGGAAAGGTTTTAATTATTGCCGATTGACCAACTGCGTTCTTGTGGGGTCCTTAGGTTTGTGTATAAGCAAGGCCCCAAATGGGAAGGTTTTCGAGACAATGTAAGGTCCTTCCTATAGTGTTTGAAACTTGGTCGGTTGTGGTATGTGTGTGGGGTTCCAGTAAAGTAACTTATCTCCACATCTAAATGTTACCTTCCAAATCCTTAGATCATGTTGTTTTTTATTGTAGGCCTTGTGTATCTCATTTGATGATAGGGCTACTAATCAATTTTCATCTAGCACACTAAGGTTGATAAGTCATTTGTGTTGTGCTAGTGGTAGGTCAAGACCCAAGTCACAGGCTATAGATAGTGTCCGGAGTTCTACCTGGATTGGAAGTTTCGGTAGCTTACCGTACACTAACTCATAGGGAGAGTAACCTATAGGAAGTTTCCAAGTGGAGCGATAGGCCCCAAGGGCATCATTAAGTTTGATGCTCTAGTCCCTCCTATATTTACTGATGGTTCAAGTGAGGATTTTGGTGATCTTCCTATTGGTGACTTCGGCTTGCTCGTTGGCTTGGGGGGTGATAAGGTGTTGTACATTTATGGGTAACCCCCAAGTGTTGCATGAGTTTATAAAAAGTGGTGCCTATGAAATACATTCCATTGTCTGATATGAGTGTACGTGGTACTCCAAACCTATTTACGATTTGTTGTTGGAAAAATCGTGTGACGGTGTTTGAGGAACAGTCGATGATGGTAGCTGCCTCCATCCACTTTGTGTAGTAGTCCATAGTGATGATGATGTATGCCTTCCCATTGGACAGGGGTGTGATGGGACCCATGAAGTTGATGGCCTAGATGTTGAAGGGCTCTAGTGGTTGGATCCACTGTTGAGGCTCCTCCATTCATGTAGTCATCCCACCATCTCTCTGGCATCATTTGCAAGAGC
Organism: Gnetum montanum; assembly: GCA_015680685.1. Classification (NCBI taxonomy): domain Eukaryota; kingdom Viridiplantae; phylum Streptophyta; class Gnetopsida; order Gnetales; family Gnetaceae; genus Gnetum; species Gnetum montanum. The sequence goes on along the minus strand of MNCI01005170.1, from coordinate 229,965 downwards.
AGGAAAACCATTGTGCATCCCTAAAAATTGTATGCCAATAATATTCTACAAGAAAGATCTTAATGGCCGTGCATCATCCAACATAGTGGCCTCCATAGGGGCCCTCATGAGCATCTTGGAGGATGTGTAGTGTATCATCATTAGGGACACACCATTGAACTAGGCCATCTGCACACACCTTGTAAAGGAGGCCTTTGATTTCCATGACGCACTTGGCGTTATGGAGAAACTGTTGTTTCTACCGATGGTCCCACTCCTTTGGCAATTTCTGACTTGTGAGATAGGTAAGGATGTAGTTGAACTAGGGTGATTCCTTGGGCACCTACGTATCGATCACTCCCGCAAAGAGGAGTTCATATGGAAATTGGTCGGAGAGTGGCTCCTCCTCTTCTGCATTATCCCATCACAACCAAGATAAGTGGTTAGTGACCACATTTTGGTTCCCTTCTAGTCTACCATAGTGAGGTGAAATTCATGAAGAATCACTAGCCACCATATGATACGGGGACTCATCATTGGTTTTTTCATCAGGAACTCGATGGCACTATGGTTGGTATGCACGAACACCTTGTACCTGAGCATATAGTGTTAGAATTTCTCCAAGGTAAACACCACCTCCATCAACTCTTTTTCCGTGGTGGTGGAGTTAAGCTGAGTACCCACAATGCTATGACTTGCACAGTGAATATAGTATGGGCATTTTTGATCATCCCACTGTGTAAGAACGACTCCTAATGCATAGTTGGATGCATCTGTCATGATGTGGAAAGGTCTGGACCAATCAAGTGCCCATAGAACTAGAGTCTCTATGAGTTTCTACTTAAGTGTTTAAAATGTAGATTCACATTCCCTGGTCTAGACGAATGGAGAATTTTTCTTCATGAGTTCCACCAATGTCTTGGTGATCTCCGAGAAATTTTCGATAAAGTGTAGGGAGTAATCAGTGTGGCCAAGGAATAACCGAACATCTTTTATAGTGCTTGATTTCCTGGTGATTCCTTGGATGACCCTAATTTTTTTAGGATCCATGCTAATTCCTATTTGTGAAATACAGTGCCCTAGCATAATTCCCTCTTGGACCATTAAGTGGATTTTCTGCCAATTGAGCCATATATTAGTTTCCACACATCTTTTCAGAACTTGCTCAAGGCGATTCAAGGCTTGATCAAACATGGATCCATAGGTAGAGAAGTCATCCATGAAGACTTCTACCTAATTGCCAATTTGTTGTTAGAATATGCTGAGGACAAGGCATTGGAAAGTGGCAAGTGCATTGCATAGGCCAAAGGGAATCTTTTTCTATGCAAAAGTCTCCTAGGGACTTGTGAAGGTTGTCTTGGCTTGGCCTTCTGGTGCAATTTGGATTTGGTTATAGCCACTATAACCATCCAAAATGTTATAATAACGATGCCCCACAATGGTATCCAACACTTGGTCCACAAATGGAATCAGGAAGTGATCTTTGAAGGTAGCCATGTTGAGCAATCAGAAATCTATATAGATCCTCCATTTGCCACCCTTCTTTGGCACGATAACAAGTGGGATAACTCATTTGCTATTGGCAATAGAGTAGATGAACCCCGCTTTCAGCAACTACTTGATTTCATCTTTGATGACCTGCTTCAATTTGGGGTTCAATCACCTTTGTGGTTCTCATCATGGCTTCATGGAGGGGTCAATATAAATCCAATGTTGGAAAAACTTGGGATCAACTTCTGTTAATTCAAGGTATGACCATGCAAAAGTAGCTTCCCATTTGTTCACCACCTTCAGCAACTTCTTCTTTTGTTTAGGAGCAAGGGTGGCATTGATAATCACCAGTTTCCCATTATGTAAAAATGCATATTCTAAGTGGGCTAGTAAGGGTTTGAGTTCCAAGGGCTCTTGTTTAAAACTTTCAGGGACTTGCAACTTTCCCCAATCATCACGGTCATCAACAGTGGATACTTGTTGATGAACCTCTTCCAAATCATCCATGCTTTCTACATAGGCACACACAAGGCCCTCAAATGGTTCCATGCATAAAGTGCTGCTAGTAGGATCAGTGGTCAACCATTGGGTGCCTTCTTAATTTGTGGCTACTATGTACATGCATTTTTGAACTTGCGATTCCTTGGTACACCGACTGCATGCTTGAATAGATGTATGCTTAGTAGACCACAGTTGCTATACATAGTTGCACCTGAAGTCACTGTACGCGATGCATGGAACACACTTCTTCTCGATATTTCCAAAAGGATTTTCCTTTGAAATTTCAAGGGAAAGATCTTGGAGTCCCAAACTTGCATCCACCGTGTTCAGCCAAGCTCTTTCCATTATGATTGGAAAGTTCCCCTTTCAATTCTCAACATGGATGATGAGGAAATTAGCAGGATAGGACCACCCGCAAATGGTGGTCATAATGTCTTCAACTAATCCTAATGGAATAGTAATGGATTGGTCTGGCAGCTTGAGCTGAATGTTGCTCTTCTTTAATGGAGGCAAGTTCCAAGTCTTGTACATGTCATGTGAAATTAAGTTGACTCCTGACCCCAAATCTAGCAGAGCCTTAAATGGCTCATTTCCTACCACCTGAAGATAGATGAGGGGGCTTCTTGGATCAGTCAATTTTCAAGAAAGATGACCTACCTTTATCCAGTTAGTCATGGTGTATGTGAGCATGATCATTTGTATGTTGGAGGGCATCTGATTTGAAGGGTCCTTGAAGGGCAAAACGGTGGAGGCGAGTTGAGGTTAAGAGGTACTAGCCATCGGTGTGTGTGAGGGTATGCTTAGGTTATTGGTTTGGAAAAAGGGATATTTCTGTGGCTTCACTTCTGGTCCACTCATATGAGGAGATGGTTATAGGTTGATAGCCCTCACAGCGTTGCATTACTATGGTTGTGGTGGTATTTTCCCCTGCATAGGTAGAGGAGGTGGTAGCTGAGTGGGGTGCTGCTGAGTAGGGATGGCAGGAAAAGGTGATGGAGGATAGTAGAGGTGTGGGCTCTCCCTCCTAGGTGATGGAGACTATGGTCAAAAATATTCTGGGGGATGGTAATAACTCAAAAAGGTTGCATGACTAGAAGAGTCCCACAGGGAGATTGGTTGTTGAACATAGTACCCATAGGGATCTAGTTTTTGGTAAGGGTACTATTGCCTTGAAGGTGGCATCCCCCATGCTTGTGGGTGCTTCCATTTCTGAAAGTATTCATAAGGTTGTGGTGGCACTCCACTTGGATAATATCCTTGCTGTTGGTGGAACTACCTAGGATTGCCTTGTGGGTAAGGAAACCTTCAGGGTGTTTGCCTCTTTGCCAAGTGAGGATTCAATGCATACACCCCAGACTCTTGTAGATGTGACACCATGGGACAACACCCCTTAGGATGTTCATATTGGCATATGTCACATTCATCATCTCCCTCTGTGTTAGAGTCTACAACTTGTTCTGCTATAGCAACTTTGCCCTTACCTTTATGGTGGGCACATTCAGTTTCCTTCCTCCTACGCTAATCATGATCATTACCTTGCTCTCTAGACTCCTCTACGATCTTCAAAACACTTTAAAATTTTTCGTCCAAAGAGTTCCACATCTTGTCAACCTTTGTTGATATTTAAGGGGAAAATTTCTATAGGGGCAAGGTTTTTTGGTTCATTGCTACATCTAGTGGTGATTCCTCCTCATCTTCACAAAATTGGACCTCCCTCTTTCTGATGGAGGGATCTTGATTAAACTCCTCTACACTCTTATTCTTTCTAAGTTCCCCCTCTTCTTTAGCCACTTACTCAATTAGGTGCTGCAGTTGATGGACCCTTAGTTCTGATAGTTGTCTATGGGCGTACATGCCAAGGGTCTTTCTAGTTTCAAAGTAGAGCCCATCAATGATATGGTGAAGCTATGCTTGCTGAGAGTAGCCATGACTAGGGCATCGATGTAATAGTGAATAGTATTTTCTCATGGCTACATCCAAGGGTTCATGACTACCTTGCTTCCATCCTTGGATTTGACATCTCAAGTTCGCCACCCTAGAGTAGGTTTGATACTTGTCATTGAAGATCTCCAACATCATACTCCATCTTCTGATTAATTTCATTCCAAAGACTAGTACTAGTTTTTTTCTTCTTTGATGAGTGTGCGAACGAATAGCTTCAGATTTTGCCAATCATTATCAATGTTCTGCAAGGTGCAAGCATCATGAAATGCTTGTAGGTGAGTTTGCGAATCACAATTATATCCCCCTTTAAATCTAGGGATATTGTTCATGTCTATGCACTTGATCTAGCTATCCTTCAAGTACCTACTGGGTATTTGAACTACCTCTATGATATAGAGCATGCTTCGAGTGGCCAACAATGATTCATTCAATTCATAGTCCTGCTAAAGGCCACGATGTCTATGACGATTTCAGATACCTTTCCTTTCTTGATAGTGAGGCTCGCATGATTGATCACACACTCTCTTACATCATTCCCTTCGATCCTTTCAACCATCATCACCTTACTCCCTTCTACCATGGTCATGATTGGAGTCAAAACTAGATGAAGGTGGAGGGGAGTGAGAGGATGGAGAAGAGGGAGAAGAATCGCCACCACCTTGGAATTGGTCTCCCCCTCTACTCTGATGACATCCTCGATCTTCATGCCCATATTTTCTTATGCCATAACCTCTCCTGCATGACCCTCCATCCTCCTGGGGGTCCTGGTCACTTGATTTCTTATTCAAAATGATGGACTGAATGATCTGATGCCCCAGAGGAAGTTCGGCCGAATGGGAATCGTGAAAGACAAGCTCCCCATCATCCTGCAGCCCTTGCAAGAATAAGGGGTTACTAAACTATTTCTCCTTCATGTGTTCATACCATTCTGCCTACTACTTGTATCATACATGTTGGGCCTTAGTGGGATGATAGTCCCAGTAGTCATGGTCCTCCATGATGTACTCCACACCGTAGTCTTGAATGCATAGTCTAGCAAGATTTTGAAACCACATTCCAGGAGATGATCAGTTAGGCGGGAGTATGATGTTACCTTCCATGTCCCACCAATGTAGATGCTCATCCTAATGTAGGATAAAGGTGAATTCGGGCACATATTCATTTGGATGCATGTATACCACCAAACATTGTTGTGGCACCGGTGTGTTGGATCCATCTTGCTTGTGAGAAGAAGACATGTTGGATGTTAGATAATCCACTAATTGGTGTACCTTGATTTTTACTTAGGCTATCTAGCATGCATAGATTTTACTATCCTGGGTCCATTCCAATGACATGAATGATAATTTTGCTAAGGTTAGATGGCGCATGTAAGACTAACAGTCCCAAAAAACGGTGCCAATGATGAGCGGCTAGGTACCCCTACGGCCAACCATGCGAATCACGGGCATTCACATCCGACTCGGTCGAATTCTGTAGACTGTAAGCACTTTGCATACACCAGAACCTAACTAGAGAAACCTTGTGTTAGAATGGTTGTTATCTTCCCAATCTCACTTGTGATGTTTTGATTGCAATGGTTAAGTGAGATTGAGGCAAATGATTTTTATGGCTTTTTCACTTTATCTCCTAGCATCTAATTCTTGAAATGGAAAGTAAGGAATGGAATATTACATAATCTATAATTATCCTAATCTATATCTTAACTCGTCCTAGCATAAGTATCCAATCCCATCTTCTGTGCACATCCTGAGCACCCCCTAACCACTACTGGGTTACCAAACGTTAAGCATCGCTAGGTTGCCAAGTGTTGGGTTTATGTTCGAGATGGTCGTACTTATGGTTTCTACAAACTATAAAAGAGCGTTGGCAATTGAAATAATAACAATGGAGACTTAAGAAATTATTAAATCATAGAAATATTAAACTATTAAATGCATCAAATAAGTAGCATTAAATTACTGCAAGGAATTCTTGAAAAGGTCGTCTTTATTGCCATTCACGCCAATGGGCTCAGGTACATCAACACTCGAATAAAGAGCCAAACATCTTTCTTACACCTACTACAGGCACTTGGGAAAATATTCTAACTCTCATGGAAACAAACTACAAGAGATTCACTACACTTATTTATAGGTTGAAATAGGCTTCGCATAAATGGGGCCATGTAGATGCATGGACAAATGTGTTGACGAGGCCATGTATACGTGGCCTAGTCGATGCATCAACTATTTAGTGCTTCATCAAAGCACAAATGTTGAAAGTGATATAAATGTTGTTAGGATTGGTATCATTCTTCCTACTAATAATTAATTTTTATATTTTTATTTTTGAAAGCATTATTTAAATTCTAAGTTTATAAATATGAGTATACATCCATAAAATTGGAAAGTTTTTACTTTCCATATTGTTTTTGTTAATTTCTACTTAGTGTTAGACATATAACTGTTGGCACATTTTGGCCATTTCATGGAGCAGGGATGCATGGTGTTTGGTATCCATACCATAATATATATTTCTCAAGAGTAACTAACTTTGTAATTGATGAAATCAATGGAAATATATCAACATTAGTTTGTAGAACAGAGAATTTCTCAGCCAAAATTGTTGTGATGCCTGTTGGTATAACAACAATTTAAATGAATCATTTTTTTAGCACAGTTCTGCAGCAAAGGGAGGAATTTGTTAATGTTTTAAATTTGAGGGCAGTTGATGTGTTTGCTTAAGACTACGGCTTGACAAGAGATTTCTGGTGGAGGAGTATGAAAATGTAGCATCTGATGTTGCTCAGTTGAGTTTACAGAGGTTGATTGAACAATCATGTTTGCAGCAACAATCTTGATGAAATCTAGGACCACCATCTTCCTATTGACACAAAAAAATAAAATAAAATAGCTAAGCAGGGATGTTTCTTGCAAATTTAGAAGAATGCTGCTCTACGAAGAGGTTCTGCAATATTAATTTTTACCATCTCAACCGCGATTCATTCCTCAGTTCTTCGTCAGTATGCAGCAATAATTTTGAGCTATAGTGGCATCAGCAATGAACCCATGTACGGGCTAGAAGAGAAGACTTCAGACCAGGCCAAAACCTTGCCCCACAGTGCGTGGGCGGAAGATCAGCAACGGGCAGGCACATCCTCATCGTCTGCAAATGCTGGAGTGATGCGGCATCAAATATCAGCTGCTGACTACGTTCTCGCAAGCGTTTCGCCATTGAAATCTGAAAGATTCGAGTGCCTTCATCAGAGAGACTTCGATTTCTTCCATGGCCACGATGGAATGCTGCAACACCGATTTTTCTATGAAAATCCTCAAAAACGCAGGAAGCCCTAAATTTTGGGGGCAAAACCGAAATTCAAACCCTCAGTTTGGGGCACGTTTTTCTGGGCATAAAGAAGGAAAAAATAAAATAAAAAACCTTCTCCTCTAGCGCGCGACGATCGAATTGCGGTTACAGAGCTTTCTTGCGTGGAGGCAGCTTGAATCCGCGGTTTGCTGTGCTACATTCCGAATTTTACACAAACATGTGTCATTCCTTGCAGGTTTTGGGCAGAGATAAACGAAAGACCGTTGCCCTGGAACGGTAAAGAAACCTCCAGCACGCGATTTGCAGGGAAAAGAAGATAATAATTTCACCACTTTGCCGAAAATCATTCTCAAAATTAACTAATATAT
>MNCI01005170.1:161095-221209 GCA_015680685.1 Gnetum montanum | reverse complement strand
AGGTATTATAAGGACCATGTAGACTAGGTAGTTTGAACAAAATAGGAAACTTTCAACAATTCACAGTACTAGACAAAGTTGGCTGAATCTCTTTAAAGTAAAGTCATTTGTAGTTCACACACAACGAAATACTCACATTTCACACAACTGCACGCCGCAACAGCACACACACATACTCACATTAACTACTAAGTTATTTGGAGGTATCTGGGCCTTGGTGTAGCCAGAGACTAGCGGGCACCTAAATCCTATTCGAGGACACTGGTTGGCGGTCGCGTCCCAAACGGTCGCCAACAATAACATATGCTAAATGTTTTTACTTATTATTATTATAGTTAGAATTAAATATCCCTAGAATTAAATATTCCTCCATTTTTATCTTTAATTTTTTAAATACATATATAATATATTATATTTACTGATTCATCAATGACATGAGTTAGCATTCTAGGTTTCCCTTCTTTGGTATTTATTGCAGTGCTACATCAATCATTGATTAGATTCTTAGTAGCTACTCATGAGTTGTCTCCATTCTTGAAAATGTTTTTGATCATCTTTTTGGTTTTATCATTGTAATATGCAATCACCCTTATTTCCATATTTCTTGTTCCTTTTATCATCTTACATTTTTTTAGTTATGTTCATAACTTTCTAACTTTCAGTATCTTCAACACTCCTTTTAACCATTCATTAATTACTTTCCTTTAATCTTAACTTTTATTCCCGATTTAGCTTTCTTTGATGTCATGTTAGAGTTTGGATTTATATTTCATGAGTCATGAATTTGTTGGCTGCAATAGCATAGCCATGATATCGCGTACGCGATATCATGTACGCGATATCATAGCCTAGATGCGATATCGCAGCGTATCTCCTCATCTATAAAGAAGAGGTAGGAAGATCTGGTAGGTATTTTTTGTAAGTTTTTAAGTTTAAGTTCAGTAATTTTGTAGAGACTCTTTGTCAGTTTTCCTCTCAACCCTTTTCTCCGAGTGCATGCCCACAGTGTGGTGATTGTAATTGTACGATATCTTTATTCAAGTGTGACGTACTTGGACACACACATGACTGACAATAAAGATCGAGATTACTTCATCATTGCAGCATCCACTTAGCTTAATTATTTATTTAATTGTTATTTAGTACTTTCTTAGTTAATATCTCTTCACCCTTATCTCCTAGTAACGCTGAATGAGTACGACTTAATCACAAGCATTCAAGTGTGACTACTTGATAACCCAGTAGTGTACTTAGGCCATGTGCTTGGTAATCCTAGTGGTAGTTGTGCACGAGGTCCAAGATGTGTATGGATGATTAAGGAATGGATGCTCATCGCACATAGGCTAGTTAGATTCTCTCTCACACACACTCTCTCCTAGTTTAGTCGATATTATTTACCATCATACCCAGGCATAGCATTAGTGTAGGGACACATCTTACATCTCACTTTGGACTAAACCATACGTGACAAAACTAATACTAGTCTAGGTGGAAAGACAAAAAACTATGATCTAAGAGTAACTGTCTAGATACCATAACTAGTCTATTTGCGGAGTTTGACTGGATCATGTGTGAAATGCTCGTATTTGTATAGTTGAGTGTAGGGGTACCTAGCCACTCATCATTGGCATCATTGTCAGGGATGGTGCTAGTTATCTAGATTAGTTATATCATACAAGGTTGCTATATAGGAATTAACGATATATCTTTTAGAAAGAAATAATTACAAAAAGTCACATACAAATTCACACACAATCTCACAACCATGCCTCTCCTACAAGACTATGATAATGCCACATCTAGTGAGGCAATTCATTGGAGAACCAACGAATTATATGACAATGAAGATTGGAGTACGTAATCCGAGGTGGGGGTTTCTTATAAACATAAAGAAGGAAGCAACATCCCAACGCATGAAAGAATAACTGATTCGATGATGATGAACCCCTACTATCCACTACAAGGCTAACACAAATACAAGAGGCTATTCAAATCTCCCGTAGGCATCGTAAAGAGAGCCACCTACCCAGGCTCGATTTAAAGAACTTTTTCAAATTCTCAGGAGGCTATGAATTAGATCTGCAACAACATTTACAAGCCTTATACGATGCCTGTGCATGGAACAACATTGATAATGGTTGGCAAAAACTCAAGCTCTTTCCTATGACACTCGTTGGCCAAGAAAAAGTATGGTATAGATCGTTAAAACCAAATTCGATATGATGTTGGCCAAAAATGGTAGAATTCTTTAACAAAAGATATCAAACTTACGCAAGAGTGTCAGCCTTGAGGAAACAAATCCAAGAGTGGAAACAAGCACAACATGAACCCTTGGACATGGCCTTAGAAACATATTATGCACTGTTAAACAACTGTCCAGGCCATGAGTTCTCTGAGGAAAGGCTAATGTACCATATCATTGATGGGCTTCATGATAAAACAAGAGAGACCCTAGGGATGTATGCCCAAGGTCAAATTTACGAACTATGAACCCATCATTTCCAAGAGCTTATTAAGTGGGTAGAAAAAGAAGAAGGAGAAATGGCTAGATGGGAGAGTGTTGAAAAACATCAATAGGACCAAAATCTCAACTTAACAAAGGTCCATAATTATAAAAGGGAGAAATAAACCTATCTCAAGGAAGAAGAACCATTTTTTCTAGTATAACAATCATTAGAGGAAGTCAACGCAAAGATCAATAAGATGTTGGAATGGATGCATAAAAAGTGTGGGGAATATATCAATAATATTGGAGATAGTGTTTTGACAACCTGAGAAGTAGGACAAAGTATAATTAGACAATAGGAAAGAAGGGGTGCAGAAAATAAGAGCTCAACTGCCAATCATACGTATGAATGCAAACTTTTCCTATACAATCACCCCAAGGGCCAATGCCTAATCTTGTTACATTTATATGAGAATTGGGAAAGCACATTATACCCAAAGTTTGTACAGAGATACTATGTTCGATCACGGTGGCAACAATCCCAATCGTGGGGGAAGCCATCCCTAAACTGGAGATACCCTTTGGATCATCTGAATCTAAATGCTTATCTAGTCTAACATCCTATTTTCCCAACTGGGTCAACATACTCTATCTCGCTGCATTATCACTCTCCTTAGTACTATCATCCCATGTCATCAATGCAACCACCACCTTTTGAACCTTACACTTCTCCTAAATTTCAACATTCTCATCCTTTTCCTCCTTCTACATCACCACCAACTATTCTCGAAGTGTCTGCACCATAGCAACAACCCACAAATGTTACTTGTGCTACTATTGCCAATAGCAGTGAGAGACCTCCTCAACATTGAAGGCGTCCCTTCTTTAGACATGATCGTAGGAAAGGAGAACATAGTTCTGAGGCCATTGCATTCTCCAACTTAGCATAAGTACAACACTATGGTGCATCCTTCTCCTTGAACCCAACACCTTGTGTCACCTCATCTAAGCCACCAATTAACACTCCAACAACCATACAGCCCAATGAATATAGCCATGGAGGGAGACATCACGATCCTTGCATACTATCTTATGGTCTTAAGTGTCATAGTGGGTCAACTCTTTACCCAGGAACCACATCTTATAAATTTTTCAACTATGCTTACTATAATCAGGTGTGTGAACCCCAATGGGGTAAGTATGACCAAGTTTCAATATTTCCAACATGCAAGGATCCTCATCTTTCATTTGTTAATCCTCACCAAGCTCAACCATTTAGTTATGGGGGATATCCCCCATTCTAATAATAAGTGGGATTAATAAATATTTTTCATTTTCTTTAATTTTACAATTTTTTGTTTTCCAATTTTTCATTTTTCAATTTCTTGTTTTATCTTTTTGTCTTTTTATCTTTTTCTAAGTAATCTCATCTACGAATAAAACACTCATGTGGCTCATTGATTGAGGTGCGTTCTATGTTATCGAGTCTCAATGATCAATTATTTGGACAGTGAGATGATTACACCCACTCATCCATTCTACCAATAAGAGGTATTGTTCGAAGGTACAGTGATATTCTTGACATTATTAAAAATTAAAATAAATTTTGTGTTCATTGTAACTAGAATGAAGAGGGATGGATCAAGTGGGAATGATTAGGGTGTGACATCAAGGGAAATTGCATATTCTCTTTGGTGATGTCTGTGAGAGTTATCACGCAACATGGTTGTACTAAGATCCTTGAAGATCTAACACAAAATGGGAGTAAGAGTAATCAAAAGGCACTTAAAAATCCAATGCTATTCTAGGGGGTCCCACTAGAAAGAAATGCATCCATGCCTAAAGGTTGGCAGCTTCTCTGGATTCAGCAATAAAAAAAAACAAAGAAAGTACCACAAAGCAAAAATCACTCCTCCCTTGAACAAAATTCTGAGTGATTGTATGCCTTGTTGTTATGGTACTCTCATAGTTGCTCATCATGGGATGAAACAATGCGGTGTCACTGATAAGAGGAATGGACTTGGTCTTGATCTTGGAATGATGGGTTAATGACACATTAATCATGCTTTACACATAGGATTCATTGTGCCCTGGGTTAGTTTCCTCATGTCCCAATCTCTACAATCCCTTCTATAGTTCATCTCATCTCGCTATTCATGTAATTGTAGCTCATGTCTCATATAGCATATAATTCTTAACTCATTTCGATGATACTTACATGTGTTTCTTTTTTGGAACTAGTGTAGATTACATTTACCCCTTCTAGTGCCTACGGACACTTTCAAGAGTGGTTACGCAAGGGCATTATAGGTTGGAACTTGCTTTGGGGAGGACCCACTTGCGTAATTGTTTGTAATTTACACTCATAACACATCTTTCACACATCCTCTATTACCCTTAGCATATTTTCAATGATATTTCCCTTATTACTATCCCTCTGATTCGAACGTTCCTATGAACCATCACATAGCCTTTTTCTCTCCCTTACCACTTGAGGCCCTTGTTGATCAATTCCATATCATCATACTTATTCGTGCCTTCAAAACTAGTTCAATTACCCTAGAACCCGTTAAAACTTTTCCACATGTCCTTAGTTCACATCGTTAACTTCAGAAAAATCTTAAAAATTCAGTATATTCCATGGTGTCTTAACATCGATAGGCCACAATATCGCGTACGTGATATAGCAGCCAACACGATATCGCATCCGTGATATCATGTACCGATATCATGTATGCAATATCACATCTCACACATCTATATATACATGACCCCTTGCACTACTTAACATCATTTTCAACTATTCACACTGGGGAAGTCTTTCAAATTTCTCTCTACGACTCGCTAGTCCTCCGATTTTCATTCCATCTGAACCTACTTGAACCTGGAGTGTTTAGCTTAGTCATGGGGGAGGGGCACATGCCAAATAGTGCATAACTCGAAGGACATTATCAAGGGTAATTAGTTATAACATTAAGGATAAATGTGCCAAAATAATTTCATCCCCTTACTTATATCGGGAAACTAGATTTGGAATCCACCTAAGCAAAGAGGATTAAATATTATAATCTTTCAGGAAACATCACACGGAGATAAAAAAAATTTATTAAGGAAAATAGTAAGGTATAACCTAACTTTGGTAACAACCTTACTAATTATGGGTCTCGTGTGATTGTAGATGTCCTTGAAATATGGACAATAGGAAGGTCTTGATCAAGGTGGAAGTAAATGACCTAGGAGAGGTGAAGGACAAGTTCTTGTTGGACAGCATGTAGAGCAAGAGGAATAATCATTTAGTATCCACCAAGAGGACCCTGCTACTGTACAATCAAGGCAAGCAGAAGGAGGAGTTGTGGTAGTACCTGAACAGGGACAACATCTCACATTGCCCCAGGATTGTGTTCAGGCCATCCATGAAAGGTCCATATTCACTAAATGATTGTGGAATTAAAATTTGGATCTTTTGAAGAATTTGCTCTGGAGGCCATTAGGGGACCACCTCAAAGGATCTCCATTATGGCCTATCCTCTCTGAAAATGGTGCCTGGTACTTAGGGGAAACATACCAATTTTGGCACAATAAAGAACAAGGCATCACAATTAACATTTGTGGTGTAATGGCTAATTTCTCTATTTAGGCCATTTTAGAAGTATTAAACCTTCCAAATATAGAGCCAAAGGTTGATCATTTTTCTACCCATTCAGACCTTGATGCACAATGAGTTTGGTTGGAAAGCATGTATGTCAAGGAAGATAAGACATTTGGGGAGTTGACGATGGAAGAGAGAATCTATTTCAAAATAGAGACTTACCACCTCTTCCCCACAAAAGGATTAAAAAGAATTTCAACATATGCGGAAAGAGGATGTGTAGTGTTGATGGGAAATGTTAATGCTAACTTGCCTTATCTATATTTTACGGAGATCCTGAGGCAGTTTGAAGAATGGAAGATAGGGAAGCTTGCATTATCCTTCCCTTGTCTTATTAGAAAGCTATGTAGATGTACTGGTACAGAGGATACACCAATGATGTCCTCCAAAAAGCCCAAAATGCTTCATATGCTGAACTACTAAAGCCACTAGCTGCAAGGAAAATCACTGGTGAGACGCTGGGGTTGGAACAAGAAAAGGAACAAATGGCAGGGCCAATTGTAATGCAACTTGCAGGACCCAGCCAGCTTCCAAGCACGAGACCCAACCAAAAACAAGAAGAAAATCCTAGCATGGGCGAACAAGATCAACCATCGCCACCGTTGCAAGATTATAGACCGTCGATGAGCCATCTCAGGGCCATCGCTAAGATGGTTAGTTGGGAAAGTCGTGATGATGAAAATTTCTTCGGTGCCATTGACGATGCCATACAACCCACAATTTCTTTGGATCACACAAGGGGTGAAGTGTCCATCCATACAGGAGGAGGGGAGAGCACTTGGTCACAACAGATCTCAGGAAATGCTGCATCCTTTCAAGTGTAATTAGAAACTGGTGAAGGGGCCACGGTGGTGGTTATGCAGCACCAAGATGCATTAGGAGCTATAGAAGTGGTTGTAGACCATATTAAAGAATCATTTAATGTACATGTTGTGCCACCAGTAGATCTTATGAGAGCATGAGATGCTTAAACTTTAGCCGAAACATCAATGACTCCTGTGGAACATGAGGATGTACTTGACCGATTGCTATAAATAGGACAAGTAATGATGTCCTTGTTTGACATCCCACAGGATGTTACAGCAATCTAATCAAACCTCATTTCCACCAAAGGAAATTTGGTCTTGATAGAGATGAGGGCTGAGGATGCAGAAGCAGAGGTGCAAATATTGCAAGAAAGGCTTATGACCCTACAAGCAGCACAGTGGGATCCTTCTCAATTTGTTTCCGTAGACTAGCTGGACACTTTCAAAACTGAGCAATTGACCAAAATATTAATGAAGAATAAGAAGGTGGTGGAAGAAAAAGAGAAGGTTGTTTGGGATGCCTCTGCAGCACAATCGCAAACTTATGCACATACCAAGGCACTCAAGGCCTTACAAGAGGAAAATAAGCAACTTATTGGTGAAAACCTTCGATTGACCTCTGTGGAGAAGCAAAAGAATGTTCTCGAAGAACATTTTCAACAGTTGTGAGAACAACTCATCAGGGTCAACTAGGACATGAACCATTTAGCTAGGGAAAATCGAACCCTCTCGATGAAGGAGGTATGTGCCATTCGTCAAAAGATGGCTATTGAAATAAGCACGTGGTAGAATGAGGCTAAATGGCATGAAAAGATAAAGAAGAACTTTCAGGACCAGATGGGGATGTATAAATAGATCATCGAGAAGAAGATCCATATGTCCAAGGCCCACATCAATACTCTCAGTGCTCAACACACTGACTGGTAGGCCATATTGGACACATTCGTTTGTCCACTAGGCGGAAGTTAAGAATTGGGACCTGCAGATCTAGGACCTTATAGAATACATGGAGTTGGTGAACTTGCAATATGCCAAACTTTCCATGTTAATAGCAGGGCACCCAAGAATAGAGTTCAAGCAATAAGTAGCCACCACCTATGTCAAATATGAAGCAGAATTTGCAGAACGCAAGAAATTATTTCAAAAATTGGAGGTTGAAAATTTTGAACTTGAGGTGGTTAAAGCAAGCTACCAGGGGCAAAAAGGTATTGCAATAGACTTGGCTCGATGGCTTGCAGATTTTCAAGAATACAGAGATAAAGCTAGAGCTTATGAGGAGGAATGACAGGTGTTTGCAGCCTAGTACGTCAAAGAAAATAAAATGTTTCCACAACTACCCTGCCCATGGGAGGTGCCAACTCCATTGAACATAGGAACATTGGCATGGATGACACAGGATCTCTAAATCAAATAGGAGAAACTCTAGACCATACTTTAATGCCATCAAGTCCCAAGACCTAGAGCACAAGACAAGGGAAAGGCACCCATGGAGGAGCCACCACCACCAGGAACTACATGAGTTCCATCAATTTTGTAGCTATAGGATTTTATTTTGCATTATTTGTGTTATGTCTCAATTTTTTTCTAATTCCACACAGCAGCATGAAGTCATTCTCATCAGTTAATAATCCCACACCTATCCACTGTGTAATCAATAGAGCTTGCTCTCACTTTAACTCGAGGATGAATTTTCATTCAGTCGTGGGGGTATGATGAGTCATGAATTTGTTGGCTGCGATATCGTAGCCATGATATCACATAGGCGATATCACAGCCTAGACATGATATCACAACTTGTCTCCTCATTTATAAATAAGAGGTAGGAAGATCTGGTAGGCATTTTTTGTAAGTTTTTAAGTTTAAGTTCAGTAATTTTGTAGAGACTCTTTGTCAGTTTTCCTCTCAATCCTTTTCTCCCAGTGCATGCTCGTAGTGTGGTGATTGTAATTGTACGACATCCTTATTCGAGTGTGACATACTTGGACATGCACATGATGGGCAAAAAAGATCGAGATTACTTCATCATTACAGCATCCACTTAGCTTAATTATTTATTTAATTATTATTTACTACTTTCTTAGTTAATATCTCTTCACCCTTATCTCATAGTAATGTAGAATGAGTACGACTTAATCATGGGCATTCAAGTGTGACTACTTGGTAACCCAGTAGTATACTTAGGCCATGTGCTTGGTAATCCTAGTGGTAGTCACGCACAAGGTCCAAGATGTGTATGGATGATTAAGGAATGGATGCTCATCGCACTTAGGCCAGTTAGATTCTCTCTCACTCACACTCTCTCCAAGTTTAGTCGATATTATTTACCATTGTACCCAGGAGTAGCATTAGTGTAGGGACACATCATACACCTCACTCTAGACTAAACCATACGTGAAAAAACTAATACTAGTCTAGGTGGGAAGACAACAAACTACGATCTAAGAGTAACTGTCTAGATACCACAACTAGTTTGTCTACGGAGTTCGACCAGGTCGTGCGTGAAATGCTTGTATTCATATGGTTGAGTGTAGGGGTACCTTGCCACTCATCAATATTTCATAGATAATTCTAAATTTTAGGATCTTGTTACATAAATTATTAAAGTACTTAATAAATTTTATATTATAAATTATTATGATTACATTTTATAATTTGTAAACACTTATTTTTAAGTCAATTACCACCTTCATCTTATTATAAAATTGTATATTCATGATTGTTTTCTTTATAAAAACTTTTTCTAGTTGGCCTTATTAGTGAGACTTGGTTCTTTTGAATCTTAATTTATATCTTCACTTATCAATCTCATTACACAATACAACTTGACGTCCATTTCATTTGTAGATATACTTATGTAGATTCTTTATCAACAACTTAGATAGTTGTAATTGATTTAGTTGTAAACTTGACGTCTAGTTCTTATGATTTGGTTTACAATAACAACACAACATATTTGATATTTTGTAATTGATGTTTCTTTGATATCTAAACACCTTAACATATTGTGTTCTTATTCCATAATAAGAACTCTTTATATCATGAGTTTCTTCATCATTGTTTCAACTTAGAATGATATTTGAAATTATTGGAAAGTAGGGTGCATGAAAAATTCTTTAAATAATTTTTCCCAAAATAAGGCAAATAAATAAATTTTTCCAAACTAAGGAAAAATCCATATATTGATTTTTGATGTTTTTTTTCATTATAAATTTGATGAAAAAATAGATCCAGAAGTTCAAAATATTTTTTATTAAAAAAATTAAATATTGATATTTAATAGGAAAGTTTAATTGATTTATGCTTTAAATACCCTTTAACATTTCATTTTTTGAAATGGATGGATAAGGAAAACTTATTCTGAAAATATGTACTTTGGTCCCTACCCATTGCTATAAGTAGAAGACCCTTCCTATCCTTTGAAACATGACAAATAATGAAGAAATGTTTGGATGATTTCATTGAGAAATAACACTTGATGATTTGATGACTTTTAGAAAATTTTAAATATTAATAAATTAAATAATTAATTCTCATTAATTCTTATTACTCTCTTAGTATTCTCTTTTATTATTCACTCTTACACATTTTCTATTTTCTATTTTTTATCATTCTTTTTATTTATCTCAACAACTCTCATTAGTTTCATTACTTTAAAAGAATCTCATATGATTAGTAATGAAAATTTTTTTATTATGAACTATGATATTGTAGATGTGATTGTTGACCTTTTGGTACGTCAAAATCTTAAGGAAAATGGAAGAAAAAGGATGCTTGTGTTTGTAGGGAAAGGACATGGACTTGGATTTTGAAACAAAAGGAGAGCTCAAATAAGAAAGATATCATCAAGGTCTCAACGAACTATGCAAGAGTTCAAAGAGCAAGGACAGGGAACAAAGACTTCAAAGTCAAGGTCTCAAGGAAGTATGTGAAAGTTCAAAGAGCATGGACAAGGAATGCAAATTTCAAAGTGCAAGTCCAATGATTTGAGCAAAACCTTAAAGTCATCTCCAAGAAATAGTAGACATCTTCGATCAAGAAAAGACATCTCTTAGTAGTAGTAGACATCTTGGCCTAAGAGCAAAAGAATTAGTGAAGACATCTTGTAGAAACAATAGATGTCTACTTTCAAGAAAGACATCTCAATCTCAGAAAATATCTCCAATGACCATTAGATAGCTATTGCATGAGTTTTGAGGTGATTTCTGAAATATTTTATCTATAAGAAGACTTCATTCTATTGGAAAATGTGTAAGCATTATGTACTATCAAGTGTCACATCAAGCAATCATTGTAAACATCATTATGTTATTATTATTTTTTATTGTACTATGTTTTGTATTGTTATAAATGATTAAAGTGTACTGTACTTCAAAGTACAAGGATCAAAAAATTTAGTTGCATCCTTGTAATTTTGTACTCTCTTGTTGCCCTATGTGGTTGATGTACTTCTTGTGGGAAGGCATCATCCTTGAGCTTGTCAGGATCCTGCAAGATTGAGTGTTGGTGTAGCAGCACAACACTTTGGAGTGGAGCTCAAGTTGTAAAGGTTATGGGATCTTGGAAATCACATTCTAAGCTTATTGGGACCTTGTAGGGTCGATTGGATTTATAGTGTTGAATCACTCTAGAGCATAGCTTAGAGCTTGTATAGGGTGTGGTACCCTTGAAATCATATTGTGAGAACAACAAAGTCTGGAGGTGTGCTAGCGAAGTATCCTCTAAGTGTGGACTACCCAAGTTGGGGAACCATGTTAAAATTGGTGTCTGCTTTATCTCAAAGAATTTTTGATTTGGAAAACTTATTCATCCCCCTTCTTATAAGTTCAACAATTCTCAAGTGGTATTAGAGCTTGGTACTCTTCTTTTTTATCATCTTCAAGAGTGAAAAATGGAGGAGACATCTTATATAAAACCATCCATGTTTGATGGACTCAACTTCACCTAATAGAAAGCCAGAATGCAAGGATTCTTTGAATCTATGGAGTTTAAAGTTTAGGAGTTCATCCTTAAAGGCTACACACTGTCCTTTGACAACTTCACAAGAACCATCAAGCCTCATAAGAAGTAGATGCAAGAGAAGAAAGATAGCTTTATGTTTGACTTCAAAGAAAAAAATTTATATTATGCTTGAAATGAATATTAGTTTAATAGAGTAGTTAGTTGTAAAATGGACAAAGAAATTTGGCAAACATTAGAAGCTACTTATGATGGAACCTCAATTGTTAAACAATCCAAATTGTTGGTTTTGCAAAGTGAATATGATAAGCTTAAAATTAAGAAGATGAGAAAATAAAAGATTATTTTTCTAGAGAAAATGATATTGTTATGGCCATTAGAGGTATTGGTAAAGATATACCTGAAAGTGATGTTATCATACAAATGATTAGCACTTTACAATTGGAGTTTCAATTGAAAGTAACAACAATGGAAGAAATCAGATATTTTTCAACTCTAAAATTTGAAGAGCTTCAAAGTGCTCTTATCACTTATGAAATGAACCTCATAAGTGAAGGGGCTATCCAAGAAAAACCCATCACTCTAAAGATTGCCTCCAAGAAGAAGGAGGTCAATGAACATGATGATGGTAGGGAAGATGAGATTCCCTTTCTCTCAAGGAAGTTTCAATGTTTAATAGCAAGGAGAAGCAAGGGCTCAACTTAATAGAGGTCTAATATGTTCAAAGATAATGAAAGAGGTAGAATTTTTTTAAATTCAAACATAAAGTTCTCTTCTATAGAATGTTGGATTTGTGGAGGAATAGGCCATATGACCTCTAAACATTCTAGCAATATTAGGATGCAGAAAAAGAATAGATCCAATGATGAGGAATTGAAAAAGACCAAATTATATACAAATTGGGATGATGGTAAACAAAGTGAAGAGGAAGTAGATGAATCTACCAAAGATTCTCAACTCATATGCATGGCTCTAATAGAGGAAGATTTACCTCAAGCTACTAATGATCTACAAGGTGAAAATGATGAAAGGTATAGTGAATTATGAGAAGAGATTCTCATCCTTCATTACTTAATTAGAAAGGTAAAGAAATTTTTGAATAAAAAACTTGATGTAGTTCACTCTAAGTTAGAAGGAGAAATCTTAGACATACCAATTGAAATTAAAGAACTAACCCCTTTTAATAAGGATTGTGTAGCGATCGAAAACCTCGGTGGCTGGAAAACATCGAGGGGTCGGCAGAACCGATAGTTTCAACCCCATATCCACTGGAGGGCCGTGCTGGGTGTGAGTGGATACGAGGCACCCTGAACAGTCTGGTCGATCAGATAGGTACTTAATCAACGTCTATATAGCCTTTTAAGTAATGCTTGAAAGTAAATAAAGCAGAAAAAATAGTGCAAAATGCAATAATAAGTAGGAAACAAAGTAAAATGTAGTTAGAAAAATGCACCACTCCGAAGCTACAAGTTTGCTCTGTCAAGGTGGATACAGTTGGTTGCACAACGTGGTGGAGTGCAGAGATCCCGAGAGTAACCAGGACGTGTGAGCAAAACCGGTTGTGTGCTTGGGTGTGGACTTGGGTGCTAACAATGCGAGGATTCTACCAAGGTGTTAGAAGGGGGGTGGAACAAAATGCTAGCTGAAAATGCTAACTATTTACAGTGTTAAATAGAAAGCTTACAATGCTTGATGTTACAATGTGCCGGGAAGAGAACTCGAGTGCTAGAGAGAGGAAAAGTCGAAGAGCCCGAAAAAATTTGAACTTACCAACTCCTTTGAATGCTGCTCGTTGGGGTATTTATAGGACCAAGGGCATGCAAAAGGAAAATTTTGATGCCATGTTCCTTGGGCCTGCGTTGACTTGCTTATGCTGCATGTGCCATGCATGACTATTGAAGTTGCATGACCATTGTAATGTAAGCCTGCCATGTTGTAACTGTGCGTCTTCCATGCCATAATTGCACCATTAGCATCTGGAGACGTGTGCCAACGGTCTAATTAGGTGAAGTGCATTGATGTCACACAACCACCCACATGCCTTGTTGTGCTTCGTAGCGTAGCATGCTTGGCGTAGCGTAACACCTTGTCGTGCATTCCACTATATGTTTGTTGCATGCTTCCTATGCTATGCTACGCTATGTAGTGTAGTGACTGGCCTTAGTCGCGAAAACTTTGCTTATTTGCAAAATTTTCTTCCTGTGTTGTAAGACTCGCAAACTTGTTGATTCTACCCTTTGAGCTGCCTTCTATCTCTTCCATAGGATTGCTATGCCTCGTTGCGCCATGTAGCTCAGTGTAGTATAGTAGCATATATGGTCCATCGCTTCTTGATGGAAAGGGACATTGTTAAAAGATTTGAAGTTGAGTGAGGGAACTGGTTGTATAACTATTGCAATGCTACGCTACGCTACGCTACGTAGCGTAGCACGACACTTCGTTCTGCAATCGTTTTCTAAAGCTTGCTATGCTACATAGTGGGGCGTAGCATAGCATAGCAGACTTCGTGACTTGAAAAACTTGCTGAACTATTTTGTGCATCCTGCATGCTGTTGTCAAATTTATGCACCATTTTTGAGTAGGCTGTCAGCTGGGCAAACTACTTAGGTGGATAGGTAGGATGATTTGTGAAGCCTATTTTTACCTAAAGTAGAAAATTTGCCGGAATGACCAACCTAAACTTAGAGCATTCTCCTCCTGAAAAACTACCATGGTGCTGCATGAATTACAAGGCCTGGTGCAGTGAGAATGACCTCAAATCTTTGGGGTGTTTCATTGGCCCCTCTTTGTCGACGTCTAGAGAATGGGCTCAATAGATGTTGACAAAGAAAATGAAACACCATGAAAAGTGCGATGCTAACATTACTCCTTGGCGATTGCTAGGACATCTCTTAGCTAAGCTTGAGAGTGTTGCATTGGTTTTGTAGAGCTTAAGGTAGAGAGAAAAGATGATGTTTAGCAGAGTCCCTCGTCAGAGTGCACATGAGGGACTCATTCGCGTTTTCATCTTTGACTGACGCTATTCTTCAACCTCTTGTAGACAAGTGTTTCCTTTGTAGGATGAGTTGTGTTACATCCGTGAAGGATTTTAACCTACCTATAGAAGCTTTCCATATGGCGAGTTGTGTTACACATGTCATGGAATTTTCTCTCTGAAGTAGCTGAGCTAGTCGAGGCGCTCGCTTCGCGACGCCGTAGCACTTGCTGCTGTAGCAAGACGCACCCTCAGCCAGCAAGGGAAAAGGTCTTGCTAGTTGTAGACGTTGTTGAAGCTCTTGGACACCTACGTTGGTGCATGGTGTCCAAAGCAGGAAGGCCATCAGTGGCCTTGGTAGCGTTGGCATGGAGGAACTGGCCTCGAAGACTCTAGGAGTTGCTGTGGGTGCAGATGCTTTGGAATCCCTACCAAAGGAATGCACTCTCAATTTAGCTATGGGATCAGCTACCACATAGCTGAACGTCATGCTAGCCGAGGCATTGGCAAGGTGCTAGAGAGTAACAATATCGTGGCCGGGCCACAATACTACTAGGACTCCAACTGTAGGAACTAGCCAGGGAACTACCGTCAGGGTGATGGGCCGTGACGACAGTAGGTCCGGAGGGCCAGTATAATGTCATATGACATCTCCAGAGGGCCAGCATGATGCCAAGGGTGGCAGCATCACATGTGCATTTGAGTGCATTCCCATTCCATCGTGAACTACGTTTTGAAGCTGCAACGTCCCACCCATACGTCTACACCGTGCATGGTCATCTGATGCGTACTTGGTGTAGATGCACGCTAGGGATGTGATGTGAACTCGGTTTAAGGTCTTGGTAGACCATGTGCTAGTTTAAGGTCCTAGTAGACCGTACATGCCAGTTTAACATCATAGCAGATGATGCTTGTTGTTGTTGCCAATTTATCGTCGCAGCGGATGGTGATCACTGCCACTAGTTTAATGTTGTTGTGGACGCTACTCGATGCCGCTACCAGTTTATTGTCATAGTAGATGATGCTCGATGATACTAGTTTAATGTCATTGCGGATGCTACTTAGTGTCGCTACCAGTTTATCATCATAGCAGACCGTGGTGGCTGTTGCTAATTTAACATCGTTGCAGACGCTGCTTGGTGCCATTGCTAGTTTATTGTCGTAGCGAATGGTGGTGGCTGCCATTGTGCTTTAGACATAGTACAGCTTAAGGTATGAGTGATTCATTGGGTTGGTGAACTCATTGCCATCCATGTCCACCAACTTGAAGGCTCCATTCCCGAAGGCTTTAGTAACCATGTAAGGACCTTTCCAGGTGGCTGAGAATTTTCTCACGTGTTCACGGACAACCTTGAGGATGAGGTCTCCCTTCTATATTGGCCGTCGATGTGGATCTGCATGGTGCTTCTGCTGCTGCTTGCTTTGGTAGTGCTTGATGCATCTCAGCGTCTGCACATGCTCCTCTTCTATTGATTCAAGGTTGATGATCCGTGACTCATTGTTCTAGGCTTCACTCATGACATCAGAGAGGGTCATCCACAGTGATGCTACCTGTAACTCAAGAGGTAACACAGCTTTAGATTCGTAAACAAGGCTGTAAGGGGTCTTACTTGTTGCGGTCCTGCACATTGTTCGGTAGGCCCACAGAATGTAGAGAATTTGCTTGTGCCATCGTCTCTTGCTGTTGTTAAGCATCCTCTTCAGCAAGTTGATGATGGACTTATTTATAGCCTCCACCTGCCCATTCGCCTATGAATATTATGATGAGAAAAATGATTTCTTAATGCCTAGATTGCTATAGAAGGTTTGGGTTTCCATACTGCTAAACTGTGGCCCATTATCGGTCACAATAGTCATTGGGAGCCTGAACTTTGTTACGATGTTATCGAGGATGAAATGGTAAATTTTCTGAGACATCATTTTCCTCAAGGGGAATAGCTTCCACCCACTTGGTGAAGTACTTAGTGATGGTGATGATGAAACTATGCCCTACGGAGGACTTAGGCATGATAGGTCCTATGAGGTCTAATCCCCATCGTTGGAAGGGCTACGTGATTTGCATTGGGTGTAGGTCCGTAGGTGAGACGTGTATGAGATTTGCATATCTCTGGCATGTGTCACATGTCTTGACCTTCAACAAGCAGTCGTGCTCCATGTAGGGCCAATAGTGGCGTTTGATTTTCATAGCCATAGCCCTAGGTGCTATGTGCCCGCCGCACAACCCTTCATGCATCTCATTAACTACCTTCTGCGCTTGTTCCCCACCCATGCATGCCAGCAGTATCCCATCGTAGGAATGTTGGCATAGGGCATCATTTCCCATGAGCACATATTGCCAAGAACGCTTACGGATTGCATCTCTCTGGGTAGATGTCAATCCATCTAGGGGTTCGCCATGCTGTAGATAAGTTTTAATGTTGGCATACCACTCCTAGGTATCCGTAGCACTGACAGAGGCCATGTGTTCCACCTGAGTGATAGGCTCTGTGCACTCTATAAGTGAGGTTGGTAGGTTTGCCAAGGAATGTGATGGAATGTTTAACGCAAGGGTAGCTAAGGCATCTGCCATAGTGTTCTCATTGCATGGCATGTGTTGCACATCTATGGTTGCAAATTTCTTAAGCAGGTTTTTTGCTAGATTGTAATAGGGTTGCAGGTGCATAGCCTTGCAAGCGTAGATCCCAGTGATTTGATTCATGACTAGTTGTGATTCTCCCTGGATTTCCAGGTGTTGTATGCGTAATGCTCGGGTAGTTAAGAGGCCTCTGAGTAGCCCCTCATATTCTACCATGTTGGATGCATTTCCCCATGGGGGAACATGATGATGGCAGCGATGCTACCTCCTTGCACAGTTGAGGCACTGTCGAAGTGTAAAGTGGCTTCCAAATGCAATGGGACGATGTTGACATTGCTAACGTATTCATCTAGGAATTCGGGGTCTATGGTTTCCTGGTCATCGACTGGCGAGGCTATGAGTTGGGTCACTATGGCTTGACCCTTTGTCGATTTTTGACTTATATAGCGTAAATCAAATTCCGTAGTTATTGCCTTCCATCGGGCTATCCTACTACTTTTGTATAGATTATTAGTAATAGCCTAGAGTATATTGCTTTTGCAAATGATGTTGGTTATACTATGGAATAGATAATGCCACCACTTTTTTAGTGTGAACACCAAGGCCAGGCAATTCCTCTCCACTTCATTGTATTTTACCTCATGCGCTATTAGTACATGACTTAGATAATACACTGGTATCTTAGAGCTGTCGTCCTGCTTCTGACATAGCAGTGCCGTGATCGATGTGTCGGAGGTAGCAAGGTAGATAAAGAAGGGTTTATCCCTTTGTGTCGGATGCACAGTCGAGAGGTGTGAGAGTTCCTTCTTCAAGTCATCAAAGGCTTGTTGACATTGGGTTTTCCACTCAAAGTTAACCCCCTTCTTTAGAAGATGTTGCATGGGGTGTAACTTGTTGGTCAACCTTGCTATGAACCTTTGAATGAATTGCACTCTACCTTGCAAGCCACATAACTCCTTAAGGTTTGTGGGAGGTGCCAGGTTGACGATGGCCTTGACTTTGTCAAGGTCCACCCGTATTCCAGCTTCCGATACTACGAACCCTAACATGCATCCAGTTTACACCCCGAAGACACACTTCTTAGGATTGAGGTGTAAGTCATGCATTTGGCAGCATTTGAGGACTACTCCTAGATCGCGTGGGTGATTAGCTACCTCCTTATACTTGACTGCTATATCATCGACGTATTCGTTTAATGTTTCTAGGATGTAGTTACTGAAAATGTAAGTCGTGGCTCACTGGTAGGTTGCTCCAACATTCTTGAGCCTGAAGGACATCATGGTGTAGTAGAAGGTTCTCCATGGGGTCATGAAGGTTTTTGACAACTGGTGCTCTAGGTTAATGTGGATTTGGTTGTATCTGGAGAAACCATCCATGAAGGATAGTAGAGCATTACTAGCCATGGTGTTGATGAGCTAATCAATGCTTGGAAGTGGGAAGTTTTCCTTGATTGTTTCCTTGTTCAAGTCCCGAGAATCTATATGGATTCATATTCCTCTTATTTTCTTTGGAACCACAACGATGTTGGACACCCACTTTGAATAGTCAACTGTGCAGAGGAAACCTACTTGGTATAGCTTGGTGATTTCATCCCTCACAGCTGGTGCAATTTTCAGCTTAACTTTGTGAGCCTTCTACTTGACTGCATTCATGTGTGGGTCTAGGATGATGTTGTGCTGAATTAGCCACGGATCCAGACCTGGCATGTCGCTGTATGACCATGTGAAGACATCGATGTTATCTTGTAGAATCTTGGCTACGTTTTTGTGCGTTTGTGTGTCTAGGAGGGAGCTGAGTTTTAACATTTTTACCTTCCCCTTTGACATGGTGATGGGTGTCTCGTTGAGAGGGTCCTTGATTACATCCTCAGCCTCTAAGCCTAGGGCTTGGACTAGATGCTTAGGCCAGTCTGGGGATGCTTCTAAGGTTGCTATAGTGCTAGTTGTGGTCAATCCCCAGTTGATCATGTTGGGGTTTAACTGTCTTGCGAGCTTGCCCTATGGCATTGCTAACGTTAAAGGTGTGGAAAGGTCGTGATGGATTTCCATCTCTCACTCGACCTGCCATCATAAAATGAAAGCCTAGTTAAGAGGCGTCTATTGGTAGAGATTGTGTGTAACGAAAGTTTGCAAAGTAGCGACGAGATGCAACTTGTGAAGTGTGATGATGTAAAGATTAAAAGTTTGTCAGTTTAAGATCATGGTAGATCACCAAGAACTGCTAAAGGTGTACAATTTTTGATGTAAAGTGTGAAGCTGTGTGATTGTTGATATGAAAATACCAAACTACTAGTTTAGTATCATTTCGGACTACCAAATTGTAACATGAAAAATATTAACATGCAAAATGATAGTATGCGAAGCGGAAAACTACGAGTATGAGAAGTGCTAAATCATCAATGCGAAAATACAAACTACTGACATGAAAACACAAAACTGCTAGAAATTGTGACACTGCCAATGTGGGAGAAGATGCAAAAACCGCCCATGTAAGCATGTGGTGTTGTTAGTTCGACGTCATTATGGACTGTGAATGCAATGGGTTGAAACTGCTAGTTTAGGGTCTTTTCGGACCTGTAACCAAAACAAATATATATTATATATTTTTTCTTTTTGGGAAAGCAAACAGTTGGCTTGAAGCGTGTCAAGGCTTTAATGCTAATAGTGCTACGATGTCGTGGCAAGCATGGTACACTGTATGGTGCACTCCACATTAATTGGAGAGAGAGAGCGACAAGTTTCCCCCTTCTTATCATTACGACCATAAATAGGGGTTAAACCCTGGCAATTTCACCATTCTCACCATAAGAGTGCAGAGCCCACATCGGAGCACAAGACGATTTCGGAGCACGAAGCAATTGTGTTAACAACTAGCGAGGCGAGTTTTTTTTTTAGCGAAGAGTGTAAATTCGCAAGCAGGACAATGGCCCCTAAGACTCATCTGGCACTTGCAAGGGTTGAGGAGGCGAAGAAGACCCTGGGTTGTGCACCACAAGCACGTGTTGTAGAGTGGAAGAGCACATCGTTGATCCAGTAGGTTACTATGTTTCCTTTGCTTTTTTGTTTTGTGCTTTCTATTGTTCTCTACTCTTGTTTTGCGTCCTATTCTTTTTGCATCCATTCTTGGCTACCAGTGCTCTCTGTGGTCACGTCATTTTAGCCTTTGCATCGCTATTGTCACCGTTTTGGTCGTGGCAGATGCATAAATGTTACGTGGTGGTTGCATGCAAGGTTGCTAAAACCACCACCACCGCGATCGTCATAACCGCGGGGGCTAAGGCAATTTAAGATGCTTGACCTTTGCAGGTCATACCGTAAAACCCTTAGAAGGGCTAGGCCATGTGTAATGCAGTAGTGTGACACGTGTTTTATTAGGGCATGTCATCAATTGTTCTATTGCTATGCTAGCCTATTCACATGTTCTTGCTACGCTAGGCTTTCATGCTCTTGCTACGCTATGTGTGGGTAGAGGGTTATGCTACGCTATATACATGGACTGCTAGGTGTTGCTAGGTTGCATGTGTATTGCCCTTAGGTATGATGCTAACATTCGCTTATTGTGTTGTGCAAGGTGGGGCTGAGGCCTAGGCGGATTATTTTGGAAATTAGAGGGGTCATGTGCCATGTGAGCAGACCTGTGGCCAACACCCCTCCTCTCTAGATACGTATGGGAGAGCAAGAGGTCTGGTTCAGAAAAGGGGCACAGGACTTTCTACAATTTCTCCTTGACCACTTCAGTGTGATCGTTTGATCTTCCCTAGAGGAGGAGAAGGCATTTGGCATAACAGAAGCCATGTTTCCTGAGGCAAGTTGGGGCATTCTAAGAATTTTTACCAATGATGCAATCATGATCATGCATGGAGAGGGATCCAGCCAACACTCAGTAGGATTAAGGCATTTAGCCTAGATCTGGGACATGCCTGAATATAGCTGCTACCACCCATACAACACATTATTCCTCACACGTTACATGGTGACGTGCTTTCAGAACCCACAAGGGACTATCTATTATGCTGGCGGGTGAGTTTTGCAGCCTTGCTCTACTATGTTGTGCAATGCTGGCCATATTGGCCAAATGCTAACAGTATGTGTTTGCTACCAAGCTCTTTATCAATGATGATGGGGTTCATGACCGATAGGGTCTACTGGCTACAGCATAGCTAGCACTACAGAAGTTCTCTTCTGCTAGGAACCTACAGGCGAGCATGATCTGTCAGTGTGGAGGAGAATATCGCACCTACCTAGGCATGTTTCATGTTCTCTATAATCAGTGCAAGGAGAAGGGTTGGCTGGATAAGGAGTGGTCAGAACCCTTCAAGTCGGTCACAATTGAAGAAGTTCTGGTTGAACTCCTGCTATTCCTGTTATCATATAGGCTTGGTAGGCCGAATAGTAAGTGTTGCATGCTCAAGTGTTTTTGCAATCCTTGTATTGCAGGGGCGAAGAAACCCCAAGAGGTAATGGTGGTAACCGTCAAGACATAGGGGGCAAACATCTACTTCAAATATGGCGAAGTAGACATGAGCCAACACTGGCTAAACTATGGGGCCTTGGACTCCTTGGTCGAGAACATCCAGAAGGCAGGGCTTATGGATTTGTTCATGGCTTCGAATTTGAGCATTCCTGCCGTCGAGATGCTTTCCTTGGTCGACTCCTTTTTTGAAAGGATGGGCCACTTCCGCGTGCACATACAGGGCATGCAGGTGGTCATTGAAATCAATGACCAGCTGTTTACAAACTTGTTCAGTGTTCTTGACGAAGGCATTCTCATAGGATCAAAGGGCAAAAAGGAGTTGACCCTTCAGATGAAGGATATCTAGGAGTCGTTGAGGCTTGTTAAGGAGCAAAAAGGGTTCCCCATGGACAAGCTTAAGGATGGACCTACCATGGAGATTTACCTGGTCTTCTATGCCCATGCATTCCCCAAGTTACTTACCCAAGGGAAGGTCTTGGGGCTTGAGCAGGCCTGGATAATGCGGGAGGTTATGGAAGAAGGGGCCCGTTACAACTGGGCCAACTTCCTATGTAAAGGCTTGCAGGTTGAGATTTTGGAACTCCATAAAAAAATGGAGTCCCACTCCAACATACACTATGCCTTCTACATAGGCTGTCTGAAGTGCTTTGCAGAGTTTTTGGTGGTTCAAGAGGATGGAGTCTGGGTTAGGAAAAATTGCAACTAGATTTCTAGGCCATGGATTCGCTAGATCCTCTGGACCATATGAACCCAAGATCCCCCAGAAATAATCAGGGAGTCATTGTCTATAACGACCAAGGACCAGGTAGCTCGCAACGTTCGTGGCCAGGACAGCGTAGGAGAGATGCCCCCAGCTATAGCCGGTAGCGTGACACGGGGGGAATGTTTCATAGCTAAGACTGTGCCCAAGGAATTGCAAAGGAAGAGGCCTCCCCCAGCCAGGGAAACCCTTCGCATGGAGGAAGAGGAGGGATGAAGATTGTAGCTTAAGTTGTAGAGGACGTAACCCCCCATTGGTAAATGCTTTTGTGTAATGCTTACTTTGTTATTGTTTGCTACGCTATGCTGCACTAGGAAGTGTAGCGTAGTGTAGTACCTATTTTGAGCTAACTATTTTTGAACTAATGCGAACATGCTTTTTTTGCTAGTAGAGGAGGAAGAAGAAGAAGAAGGCGATGAAGAAGTGTCGGCCCCTAAGACAAGGGTGATGAATAAAGACATAGAGGCCCTAGTCTTGGAGGAAAGGGTCCCTGTCAAGAATAAAGAAGCTCCTATCTCTAGGGCAGGGGCTCTTGTTATTAGGGATCCTCCTCCCACCAACCAAGAGGCACCTCCCTTGAATAAAAAAGACGTTGGTCTCTTGAAAGGAAAGGCACTAGCGCATGAGGCAGGGCCTCGTGTAGACTTGGTAGGGCCTTCTACCAAGGCTACCACCATCATTTTGCATCAGCAAAAAGAGAGATCGTAATCGGATGCTAGTGAGTCCGGCGATACATTTGCCTTATCATAGTCCATCTTGGCCATTGCTGATATGCTTAGTCATGTAACAGGTGCTACTGCTGATACTGCAGGACCTCCTCTGATTTGTGTGGAGTCATGGACTGAGATCCCTAACAAGTTTACATTTGTGCAGGGACTTGTTGATGACATGATCAAACATCTTCAGTAGGCGGACCCTGGCGTAGGTAAGTAGTAGTGTTAAGTGCTCATATGTTGTTACACTAAAAACTTTTGAGTTTGTTGATTTTACTGTGCTAACGTGATTGCTACGCTCTTTGTGGGACCCAACACGGCCTATGAAAGTTGGCGTCATGCCTACACTCTCACCTGATGTGACTGAGGTGCCTCATCGCATGTTTGATGAGGCTTACAAGTGCATCTTGCACTCAGCATGCTCCCTATGGGAGTATAAGCGCATCAACGAGCACCTATGGAAACGGGTCCAAAGGGTTGAGCAAAGAGAGGTTGACTTGGTCGCTGAGGTGGAGGATCTCAGGTTGAGGAATGAGTTCCTCGTAACCCGTGATCCTAATGATGAGGACTGGTGCAAGGTTGTAGAAGACTATGCTAGGTTTTGGATTATTATTCGTCAGAACATTGAATCCACTCACGAGATAATCGAATAGCAAATGCAAATGGACTTGCTAACCCAGAAGTGTTAAGACATGAAAGATTTTAGTGCCAAGGTTTTTGAATGGTGGAAAATCTAGAGAAACCATAAGCACATGTACAAGCTGGAGAATGACACCCATCGAAAACTGTACAAAGGCATTGCTATGGAGGCATTCACGTATGAAGCATTCATGAATGCCATCGACGCTTCTAAGGCCTATGCCAAATTTAAAGAGTAGGTAAAGGTTACGAAATCTCTTGACCAGAAAGTGGACCTTCCTATAGGAGAGACCGCAACCATCTCCTTTTCCCCGAGACATCCAGGATGGATGACCATCGAAAGGGAGAGAGCTACTGCTGCAGATGTTGAACCTAACAATAGGAGTTGGATGGAAATCATGATAAAGGAGGTCTAGCATTGCCTCAGGCTCAGTTTAGACGAGATACCCTTTGAGACCGATGTAGATCCTTCTCAGGTTGGTCACTTTACTATGTTGGTGCTTATGCTCTATTGTAACTTGTATTTGTTGCCCTAGCTGACTACTTCATTCCTACGATGCAGGCTCCGGATGAAGGTGCAAGGACCGTAGAGGGAGGGAATGAAGAACTAGCAGAGGGCGATGCAGGGGAAGACAATGCAAAAGCTAATGGCACGGAGGCGAGCGACAAGGATGATGCAAATAGAGACAACCCATGACCACATGGGAGTTTCTTTTTGAAATTTTGTAAAAGTTTTGCAAACATTGTTAATAGGCGAAAGTTTTGAATAAAATGAA
Organism: Gnetum montanum; assembly: GCA_015680685.1. NCBI lineage: Eukaryota > Viridiplantae > Streptophyta > Gnetopsida > Gnetales > Gnetaceae > Gnetum > Gnetum montanum. Next base: position 196,442 of record MNCI01005170.1, on the reverse strand, counting down.
AAACTTCAGAGAAGTAATTGGTTTTGCGTAAACTTATGTATTGGATAAATTTTTTATGTTTTCATGTGCTAGTTTTAGGCCATTTCGGGCCATTATGTAACATGCTGAAAGGTTTGTATGTTAATAAAGCAAAAAGAAACAATGCTAATTTTAGGCCATTTCGGGTCATTGCCAAAAGAGATAGTACGTTAACAAAGAAAAAAAGTGATGATGCTAGTTTTAGGCCATTTCGGGCCATAGCGTAGCATGCTAGAAGGATGGCATGTTAACAAAGTAAGGAAGCGATGAATGTACAAGGGATGGCAACTGGGCAGGAAGTAGTCAGGTTGCTACACTATGTGTAGCTACCTTTTGACCCATCGTGGGTTGATCGTAACATAAGGCCAAGGTGTTTCGCTAGGGCCCTCGTTCACATCATTGTCCCCCGCTTGAAAGGACAACTCAACCCATGCATCTTTGATTTGGAGGTCAGCTTGCTGGGCTGATCCTCCCATTGGATGGTTAATGCATGCGTGAGCAGGTGCTTCATTCTTGGAGGTTGTGACCTCTGAGCCCTGCTCCATGTCTACATTGTTGATTGCTTGCATTACTAATTCATCACCATGGATCACCATCTCCCTACCTGCATATGGCAAGTGGATTTCCTGGTGTATAGGCGAGGAGACAGCCCTAAGTTGTGCTAACCATGATCTTCCCAAGATTAGGTTAAACCCAGGCATTTCCTTAACCATGATGAACGTTGCGTCTATGGGGAACTAGTCCCCTACTACGAAGTCTATGTGAACTATGCCCTTCACCAGGATGCATGCCCCATTGAAGGACCTCAAACACGATGCCATTGTGGGTTTGATCTAGTTGACTAATCCCAAACTGTCCATAATAGGGAAGGGGATGAAGTTCATGGCGGCACCATCATCAACGTGTACCTTTTAGATCCGGTGTTGGCTGACCTGAATTATGATGAAGAGAAGCACCGTAGTCACCTAACCCCCTGGGGGATCTTCCCTAATGGCATCATCACTGAAAGTCAATCAAGGTGGCATGGGCTCTGTGGGTACAAAGGAAAGCATGACGGAGTGGATCACTTCCTCTTTTGCTGGCATGTTCTCGTCGACCAGAACCACCATCAACATGTGGATTAGAGCCTCGCGGTGAGGTACAGATGTCATGATTAGGTTGTACAAGCTTAGTGTAGCATTTTTTTACTTTAGAGATTGCTTGACCTGGGTGAGGGCATCCAAGAAGTCTTGGCCACCCCCTTGCTTGATGCTTTCCTCCTCTTCTATTCGTTCCATAAGATGAATTTCTTGAGGAGAGGTGACTTCAAATCTAGGCTTAGATCCTTGTCGACAGAGTGATGCAGTCTATGTAGTCAAGTCAACCTTTTTCTTTGGGGGTGAAGGTGTAGATGCAAGGGGCAAAGATGTAGGCTTGGGGGTACCCTTGACGGTACTTCCCTTTGACGTCTTGCCCGCAAAGTGGACTTCTCGTCTTGGGGGGCAAGAAGGTTGTTCAACGGTGTTGCGCAGGGTAGGAGTTGTCGAGGGCATCAGCCCCTTGATGATGAATGGAGCTAGAGGTGTTAACGGATGGGATAGTGTGGCCCCACTAATATTTGACACAAAGGTGGATGCCTGTGGTAGGACTTTCAGGACGAATGACTACTATGAGCTTGGACCAGCTGTTGGTGGTGTTGGTGCACTACGCTGAGGCACATAGACCATGAATGGCTGCCAGGGTGGCCTAGGATCACTCTCAATGCCGATGGCATTGATTACATAACCAGCATTGTTGGCATTGAGGGGATCAGTGTAGACATACATAGATTGATTTTTAGGGAGTACTGGGTTGCTTTTGTCCGGCACCAGCTTCCCCTAGTCTATTAATCTTTGGATATCATCCTGCAACGCTAGATAGTAATCAGTGTTGTGACCGCACTATAGGTGGTATTCATAAAACCTCTTCAATCTGAAACCCCTAGGAACTGGAGGCTCATTGAGTAGGGCCAAAGAGGGGTTCCTAATGAGCTCGTAGTAGCATTGATGTCTTGCATTTTCTTCTTCTGACATCTGCTTGTGTTGGATATATCCCGCTACCAACAGTTGCTTCAAGAGTTCTGAAGGCTTGAGAGGCAGTGGGGTGTACTTTGAATGGTCTTTGCACTCAAAGTTGGATTTGGATTGTGTAGATTTCTCAGACGTTGGTATAGTAGGTTGCGGCACGTGGCCCTGTTTGGGCGTGGGGTTGGCCTCGGGCATGGCTAGTTTCTTGTTATTCTTGCTACTGTTGTTACTAGGTTTGGGCTTGGCCTCAGTCACCACAGTGGCCACTGTGGTTGTTGGGGCCTTACCCTTGTCCTTCTTTGCGAAGGTGTTTTTGTAAGTGATGTAGGCCGGGTCTTTGCTTGCCTCGGCCATGTTCTATATGCTCTTAGTTTGAGCGAAAGCTTGACTAAGAGAACAAGAAGCAAGGTAGTATAGTTTGGACTTGATGAAGTCATTCACTACACCCTTAAAGATGGCTAGCAAGTGGGCCTCTGCGAGGGGTTCACGGATTTCGTTAAGGGTTGCACTCCAATGTTGAATGAACTTTTGGACTGGTTCCAGTGGGTCTTGCTTCATGCTCATCAATTGATCCAACATGGTTTCTGGCTTCAAGTTGTACTTGAAGCATGTCACGAATTGGGTCAGGAGTTCTTCCAAAGTTGAAATGGATGAGCGTGGCAATGCATGGTACTAGCCTAGGGATTTCCCAGCTAGGGACATGGCGAAGACATGAATGATCGTGTGCGGCCATTGTTGCAACAGAAGGGATTCAGATCTAAAGGTAACAAGATGTGCGTTGGGCTCTCCCTCCCCATCATACTTCATGGAGTGCGAGAGAGACATCCCTAGGGGTAATGTCAAAGCAGGGATTGCAGGGCTGACGGGGTCGTCCTAGTAGAAGTCTATGACTTGTACCAAGTTAGACCTAATAGCTTTGAGGTGTTTTATTTCCTCGGTGAGTGTTTGGATAAGTTGGAATGCTTGATCTAGACCCTGCGATGTTGTGGGTGGTTAGGGAACTGTTGAAGCAGCTCTCACCTATGGCGTGGTGGGGGTAGTGGGTTGAACCATCGACGATATCGTTGGGACCGCCCACGCGAACGATGCTGCCTGTGTTGTCCACCACCCGGTAGGTGGTGTTGCTGGAGTAGCAACTGCAGGTTGAGCTACCGGATAGACTGTTTGTGTCACCAACGGAACAGACCATAGCCCTGTGTTAGGATGTACTGTTTGTAGGGTTTGGTAGGTCCGAGGGTGAACATAGTGAGACATCTGCGATAGTTGTAAAATAGACGAAGAAGCAAACGGGGTCCACCATGTGGATGGACCCGGGCCCGCCATAGTGGGTGGAATAGATGCGAGTGTGGGAATTGACATGGAAGTCATATATGATTGCAAAGTAGGTACAGTGTGAACACGTGGTAGGGTAGCCATGATTGGTGTGTTATGCACTATAGGAATATGCTGATGAACAGTTTGTGGAGGCATAGTTGCTGCAAATGAAACAGGGAAATAAGGACGTTGATATGCTAGGAATGTGGCATGGCTACCCCTTGCAGTCGCAATTGTAGGCTACGGGAGTGTAGGCGTGATGGCAAAGAGAGCGGTGATAGATAATGGGTTAGCCTAGAAGGACTAGGTAGGAGGGATAGGAACGGGGTTGGCTTAACCTCCCTCATCAGATTGGGAATCGAGTTCCTCCTATCCATCTTGAAAGACGTCATCCTAGTTGGATGTTGTGTCCTATTGCTTCCTAAACCTAGCTAGCTGGATTAGCTGGTCCAGCAGCCTTTGGTTTACTTATGTCAAAGGTATGGAAACACCGAGAGTGGGAACAAATTCCTTCCTATCACAGTACATGAACTCGAAGCTACATTTGCTTTCGAGCTCGTGTACATCCAAAGGTAGGTTTGCCTGAACCTTTGCACAAAGGAAGTTGTAACGCTCATGTTGCTAGGTCAAGCCCTCAGGTCCTTGGTTTTGGATCTTGAGGGATCGACACGTTTCTAGCATCGGGTTCGATGGTTTTTCGGCACCAGTGGTGCCTTGAACCGTGATAGGAACCTCCACGTTGAAGGTGTTAGCGGTGGTAGTTTCAAAAGCCATTACTACTATGCTAGACAGTTTTGTAAACAAAAAAAGCTAAGTAGTTTTGCAAATGGAAAAAGGAAAGAAATTTGAAAGTGAAATAGTTTTGTGAACGAAGAGAGAAAAGGGGTTGACAAGCGACCAAAATGAAGGCTTTATGTCTTGCCGGGCTCCCAAGGAACCGTCGAGGTGACCGGTCTACACCACACAGTGCATAAACAACTGCAAAAGGATGTCATGTTTATGCTAGTACGTGATAGGGTATAGAATGCATGCAAGACTACCGTAAAAGGTAGGCAAGTCAACTGGCCACTAGAGGCTTTATGTTCTATAGGATTCCCGAGGAATCGTCGAGGCGACCAAGTTGCACCGCACAATGCGTAAACAACCACAAATGGATGTCAAGTTTACACTAATGCGTATTAGGGTGCAGAAGGCTTACAAGACTACCATGACATGTGGAAAAGGCACCAAAAAGCCCTTCTTCTAGAACCAGAAAATTGTAGCGACCAAAAACGTCGGTGGCTGGAAAACATCGAGGGGTTGGCCGGCACGACAATTTTGACCCCGTATCCGCGGGAGGGCCGTGTTGAGTGTGAGTGAATACGGAGCACCTTAAAAGGTTTGGTCGATTAGATAGGGACTTAATCAACATCTATATAGCCTTTTACAACATATAGTTTTGAAAATGGGAATGAAAATGTGAAGTAATGCTTGAAAGTAAATAAAGTAGAAAAAATAGTGCAAAATGCAACAATAAGTAGGAAACAAAGTAAAACGCAGTTAGAAAAATGCACCGCTCTGAAGCTACAAGTTTGCTCTGTCAAGGTGGATATAGTTGGTTGCATAGCGTGGTAGAGTGTAGAGATCCCGAGAGTAACCAAGACGTGCGAGAAAAATCAGTTGTGCGCTTGGGCACAGACTTGGGTGCTGACAATGTAGGGATTCTACCAAGGTGGTAGAAGGGGGCTAGAACAAAATGCCAGCTGAAAATGCTAACTTTTTGTAGTGTCAAACAGAAAGCTTACAATGCTTGATGTTACAATGTGCCAGGAAGAGAACTTAAGTGCCAGAGAGAGGAAAGGTCGAAGAGCCCAGAAAAACTTAAACTTACCAACCCCTTTGAATGCTACTTGTTGGGTATTTATAGGACCAAGGACATGTAAAAGGGAAGTTTTGATGCCATGTGCCTTGGGCTCGCATTGACTTGCTTGTGCTGCTTGTGCCATGCATGACCATTGTAATGTGAGCCTGCCATGTTATAACTATGCGCCTGCCATGCCATAATTACGTCGTCAGCATCTAGAGACGTGTGCCAACAATCCAATTAGGTGAAGTGCATTGATGTTGCACAACCACCTGCATGCCTTGCTATGCTTCGTAGCATAGCATGATTGGCATAGTGTAGCACCTTGTTGTACATTCCGCTATATGTGTGTTGCATGCTTGCTATGCTATGCTACGCTACGTAGTGTAGCGACTAGCCTTAGTCACGAAAACTTTTCTAATTTGCAAACTTTGCTTCTTGTGTTGTGAGACTCACAAACTTGCTGATTCTGCCCTTTGAGCTGCCTTTTGTCTCTTTCGCAGGATTGTTATGCCTCGTTGTGCCATGTAGCTCAACATAGCATAGCAGCAGACATGGTCTGCTACTTTCTGACAAAAAGGGACATTGTTGAAGGACTTGAAGTTGAGCGAGGGAACTAGTTGTATAACTATTGTCATGCTAGACTATGCTACGTAGTGTAGCATGGCATTTCATTCTGCAATCATTTTCTGAAGCTTGCTACGCTACATAGTGGGGTGTAGCGTAGCGTAGCAGACTTCATGACTTAGAAAACTTGTTGAACTGTTTCGTGCATCCTGCACGCTGCTATCAACTTTGCGTACCATTTTTGAGTAGGCTGTCGGCTGGGCAAACTACTTAGGTGGATAGGCAGGATGATCTGTGGAGCTTGTTTTTACCTAAACTAGAAAATTTGTTGAACTGGCTAGCCTGAACTCAGAGCGTTCTCCTCTTGAAGAACTATCATGGTGCTGCACGAATCGCAAGGCTTGGTGCAGCAAGAATGACCTCGAATTTTTTGGGGTGTTTCAGATTGTAGAGATCTTCTAGGAGGAGAAACACACGAAAGAAAGCCTAGGGATGAAAGTGAAAAAAAAGGTCTTACAAGAGGGTACAAGCTCAAGCTCAAACACCAACATAATTAGGTTTGATAATGTCATTCATGAGGGTAATAATTTATTTATTTGCAAAAATTTTGGTAGTAAACAAAACCTTGGTTATCCTCATGATGTTCAAAATAAGATTAATGCTTGGTATTGTCAAAAAGGTTCTGGTAAGGATATTTTGTAGACAACAATAGCTCAAAGTGAAAAGAAGTGGAGAATTGAAAATTTCCTGAAAGACAGAAATGATCCAATATGTGATCTAGAAGAACATAAATAATTAGAGTCATCATACAAAAGATCTATTGAAAAAGAACCAAAAGGTAAGGAGGTACTTCATGATAGAGGACTTCATCTCAAAATTCTTAAGTCTTCTTTCTTTCAACTGCAAGCAAAGTGAGTCAAGGTAAGCTTCTATTCTCTTGCTTGCTAAATTTTATAAAGTTTGAATTATTTTAATATATGGAATGCTTTATGTAAATTAGCTATTATAGAAAATTTTTCATGATATCCTTTAAGAGGGAAGTCTGTGATATGGAACTTGTAGTGAGTTTATTAGGTACTTATCTTATTTTAACCCTATTCCTTTTATGCATTCATGATGAACTATACATTGTTTATTGTGCTTTCCTAAGATATTTCTTTTGAATTATCAAGATATTGAATTGATTTCTTTGATAAAAATCATGAATCTTTTGAGAAAGCTATTTAGAGGAACTATCAATACTATTAATAGTAGATTGTAGTCTCCACATGAGGTCTTAACATTGATTTACAAGATTGGTACTTTGATTAAGTTGAACAAAAAAGAAGCTTTAAAATCTACACATATGCAAGGGAATCCTGTACCTAATCATTGATTATCATTCAAGGAGGCACCAGTGTAGGGGGAGTCCTTTGATGCTTTTATTGAAAGGAAATCAAGTAGTAAAATGTCATTTCAACTCTCCCTCATTAAGAAATGCACAAAGAAGAGCCTTCTCTTCTGGTAATATTTTATGATTATCCTAGAAGAAGATCCTTATTGGTAAATGCTGCTAAAACTTTTATGACCTAACTTGATATCTCTTTTGGTTATATTCATTTTAAGTACCTAAAATCCTTATTGCAAATATTTTTTGAGAAGTACTCATCTTTATGAATCTCAAGTACTCTCATTGGTGCTAGAAACACTATTCCTAATTTCTTTTGATAAGACATGAAGTATATATAGGCATTTTTTTCTTGAATCTTTTTTTGGACAAATAAATGTTTGGTTGTGGTTACTCTTGTAATACAATTAGAATGATCAAGGTATGTTTCTTTTGCCTACTTGTCATAAAGTTGTTAAATCTTATTTAATTTTGAGTATTAAGAAGGTCTATCTTGTGTGCTAATATGTGGCATTAGCCCCATTAATAAGTGCTTAAAAAGGAGATATTTGGTTCTATTAGGCTATTCAATTTTGTGAATGTGTGTGCACATTGTGATTATCTTTGTAAGTATATGAAAATATGTGATTTTTATAAAATTGTTTAGTCTTATGAAAATATCATATTGTAATCTACATAGTTTCAATCTAGAGATGCTATTAATTGATTAATCAAATGGTTCCTTGCCATTAAGATAGGCTTCTAGGATATCCTTGACCAACTATGCATCTTGATGTGAATAGATAAAGGGTTTCTCTTGCTAAACACAATTTTACTTTATTAGTTCTATGGAATGAACAAGAATATCAAAATGTTATGCAGATGCTTGAACAAAATTCCTTTGCTTAAGGTCCCTTCATGAGGAATGATTTATATTAGCAATTTTTATGCTTCCTTCATTTTCTTTTTGTTCATGTCCAAAAATGGGGAGGATTATTTATATATGCATATTGTGATTAGACTAACCCATTTCCTTAAGTTTTGGACATTACCAAAAAGGAGGAGATTGTTGACCTTTTGGTATGTCAAAACCTTAAGAAAAATGGAAGAATAAAGATGCTTGTGTTTTGATTGTTGTGTTTGTAGGGAAAGGACTTGGAATTGGATTTTGAGACAAAAGGAGAGCTCAAACAAGAAAGACATCATCAAGATCTCAAGGAAGTATGCGAGAGTTCAAAGAGCATGGACAAGGAACAAAGATTTCAAAGTGCAACTCTAGTGATCCATCAAGGCCTCAAGGAAGTATGTAGGAGTTCAAAGAGCATGGACAAGGAATGAAGATTTCAAAGTGTAGTTTTGGTGATCTAAGAAAAGCCTTATTATTGAATAACTTAATACTAAAAGAAATCTCTAAGAAATAGTAGATGTCTCCCATCAAGTAAAGACATCTCTTAGCAGTAGTAGACATCTTAGCTGAGAGAAGAAGGATTAGTGAAGACATCTTATAGAAACAATAGATGTTTACTTTCAAGAAAGATGTCTTAGTCTTAAAGAAGACATCTCTAGTGATCATTAGATAGCCATTGCATAAATTTTGAGGTGATTTTGAAAACATTTTGGCTATACGAAGACTTCATTCTATTGGAAAATGTGTAAGCATTGTGTACTATCAAGTGTCACATCAAGCAATAATTGTAAACATCATTATCTTATTATTGTTCCTCATTGTACTTTCTTTTGTACTATTGTAAGTGGTCAAAGTATATTTTACCTCAAAGTACAAGGAATTCCAAAGTTAGTTGCATCCCTTCCTTATAATTTTATTCTCTTGTTTCCCTTTGCGGTTGATGTTTTTCTTGTGGGAAGGCATCATCCTTGAGCTTTTCAGGATCCTACAGGATTGAATGTTGGTGTAGCATCATAACACTCCAAAGTAGAGCTCAATTTGTAAAGGTCAGAAACCACATTTTAAGTTTGTTGGGACCTTGTGGGATTGAGTGGATTCATAGCATTGAATCACTCTGGAGTGAAGCTTAGAGCTTGTATAGCATGAGGTACCCTTAAAACCACATTTTGAGAGTAAAAAATTTTAGAGGTCTGGTAGCAAGCTACCCTCCAAGTGTCAACTACCCAAGTTGGGGAAACACGTTAAAATTGGTGTGTGCTTTTTCTTAAAGAATTTTTGATTTGAGGAACTTATTCATTCTCCCCTTCTAAGTTCAACAATCCTTAGTGATATCATTTCTCAATATATGTTGTCATAGATACAATGTAGTAAGCCATGTATGCCTATAAATATAAGCCCATTATTACATCAAAAATAATTTTTTGCCCAACACTTAGAAAAATTCATGTAGCATGTTTCCATAAAGTTAGAGTTAGTTGTAAATGCTTGTAGTGTAGTGAATTATAGTTGTATGAAATATTTATTCGAGTGGATTATTCTTAAAAATAATTTATGAATGGAAATAAAGATTAAGATTATTCTTCATCATTGTAGCATCTAACATAGAATAGATTTACTTTCCATGTTATTAGTTTTACTAAGTCATTTACTATTCCAATGTTCATTAGTAAGGTAGAATGAGTACAATTGGTTTCAAGTGTAAAGTGTAATTTTTTAGTAACTCAGTGGTGACTTTTCTTGATTCACTCAATAGTAAAGTTGGTACTCCTAGTAACAATTACATAAGCCTAGGACATGTACGGAAAACTAGTAATGGATACTTATCATCATAGGCTAGAATAGCTTTACATTTTCATTGTACTTAGAGATAGAATTTATAACCACTTTTCATAATGTTCACACTTAGCATAATTAAAGCCAATCAACATTATTTTATCATATACCCTACTAAGAGTTAACCATATATTTTGCACCTCTCTAACTCTAATTGAGAAGACAACTATCATGGATTGATTATCTAATCACTAGTATACTTACATTATCCATCCACAGATTATAATCTGGTTGTGTGTGAATACTTATGAATTCTATGGTTGGGTATTGGAATTCTCTACCTCTCATCATTGGCATCGTTGTTAGGGATGTATCAATGGTGACTAGTTGGTTGATCTTACATAGTTTGTTGTATCAAGTATCATCAAGTCTATCTTTCATACTTAGAATAATTTTTCAAAATACACACACTTGAGCATCAACCAAATTAAAATGGCTTCCATATTCAATGTGAAATATCCATCTATTATTGATCTTAATGAAAGCAATGATAGAGATTATAATAAAGAAGATTGAAGTGCACTGATGTAAATAAGAATTTCATATATTCACATTGATCCTTATTATCCTAATTTCACATTTATTTTTTCCTAGAATGAATAATTAAGATGGAGACACTTATAGGGCAACATCATCTTGCTACTAGAGCATTTAGTACCATCTATGCTTAAATTAGTCCTTTTGAGATCAAATCTTGGCCATATACAAGAAGGGTACCAAGCTACCAAAAATACAACAAGGTCATATAAGCCAATAAAGGCTCAAGCAAGAAGGGATGTTATTATGATAGCAAGATATGAGCAAGAAAAAGGAAAGAAAGTACTAGAAATGATCATCCTCAATGAGAAAGAAGATGAGTCATATAAAGCTAAAAAGTCTCATCAGACTCATAGATCCAATTCTAAAACACTAGTAATATGCATCAAAGATCTTGTGAAGGAAAAGTTACATTTAGCTCTTGCAGAAATTTTAGGAAGGAATGAAGAAGACTCAAGAATTAGGAGGAATATAAGGCCTAAAACCTTTGATAGATCTAGAAGGGATGTATCTAGGAATCATAGGAAGTGAACTAGTCGACTCATTCTCCAACTCCCCCATCCTCATCATCACACTCATAAACAAACTCTGATAGGAGAAAACAAAGAATAAGGAATCATGACATGGAAGAAAGATGGGATCATGAGAGACATGATAATAGAAGAAGAAGAATCATGAGGAGATGGAAGATGATCAATAAAATAGAAAAAAAGAAATCATGCATGAGAGAAGAGAATATCATGAGTATTGAAGGGATCATTACTACAACAGAGCATACAAACTTGATAACTATGAAGAAATCCTATTGGACACTCGTAGTATGATTAATATTAGGGAAGAAGTGTACATACCTACTAGGCATATAAGGAATAATTACATTAAGGGATTTGATATAAACAATATTCTAAAGTTTGAAGGAGGATATAATGTAGATCTACAACATCACCTACAAGTCTTCCATGATGCTTGCATCCTATAGAACACAAAGAATGATTGACAGAAATTAATTTTTTTTTTCAAAACACACATTAAGAAAGTAGAGAGCAGGTATAGATTCTTAGAGCCAAAATAAATCAAAAGATGAAGTACCGTGCTAGAACTCATTAATGAAAAAATATCAAACTTATTCTAGAATATCAAATTTAAGAAAAAAAATCCAAGAATGGAAGCAAGGGATACATGATTTCCTTGATGTAACAATGGGTAAATACTATTTACTATTACATAGATGCCTAGGCCATGGATTTTCTTAAAAGAAACAACTATGAGACACCATTGATGGGTTAAGGAGAAAAACAAGAGAGACCCTTAAAATATATGCCCAAGTTAGATTATAAGAAATGATAGCTCATTGAATTCAAAGGTTACTAGATCAAGTAGGGAAAGAAGAAGGGGAGCTATGTAAAAGGGAATTGATTGAAGAATATAATAGGACCCCAGCCATCAAAAAAGGAGATGTAAGGATATGTGAGACACAAGAAGAAGAAACCTTACAATATGTGATCTAGTGAAAGACTCTACATATTTAGAAATTAGTAAATGATATTACAAAAAAGATAGAGAAAATATGGAAATCTATGCATAAAAACTTTACCTCAGAACTTAACATGGTAAAAGAGAAAATCAAACAAGGATTTAACAGAAATATGAATAGGAAGAAGAAAAAAGATAATGGACATGAAAGTTATAAAAATAAAGGAGAAGTTACTACAGTAGAGGAAGTTACGAAATCAAGTTTTGAGGATGACACTGGATGCGAAGTATGCTAGTATAAATATCCTAAGGGATGTTTTCATATTATGGTTCATTCACAAGAGTTCAAGGCATATGTACTTAATTCAAATTTTATCAAAAAACAAATGACTAGATGATTATCTTATCCACAAGGTAACTAGAAGAAGCCCTATCAATAATAGTATTATCTAAGCATTGCTTATTCTTAATTGTAGGAGGAATATCAATAGTAGTGGTAACAACCATAGTCATGAGGGATGTCATTACCAAGACAACAATAATCAGATCGAAAACCATATCCTTATGGATACTATGTGTAATGCATTGTATCTCCCAGAAGTACTCTTGTTCATGATTCTTCTTCCTACTATCTAGTGGAATATCGCAAGCTTACAACCTCATGCATGGAGTCACATCTTTACATATCTCAACTAGTAGTACGTCCATTTTACTAAGCTTCCAATCCTTTACCACTAGTATCATTGCTGGTCATGCAAAGAGAACTACCAACATAGCCATAGCTAAAAAGTGCTACAAGGGTAGTTACTACATAAGAGGACATCAGTAGTACAAGTGAACTAAGATTTAGAAAACATTCCTTCTTTAGAGAAATTCGAGAAAAGTTTTGAAGGTTAGGAATCTCATCTATTCCTGATCCTTCCACGTGAAGTCTTTAAGATAGTACCATGCTTCCAATTTCAACAATAAAGAACTTAATCATTGTCATGCTTACACAAGCAATAATAAACTGGAGAAAGTGAGGAGCACTTTTCAAGAAAAGAATAGATCCATGAAGTCATTTAATCTATCTCCAAATAGCAAGATACAAGCCATGCAAAGATCTACTAGATTTTGGATCAGGAGTAAATCTCATCTTTTAAGACATGTATAAGGCCTAAAATTTACCTCCATTAAAGAAATGCAATATATGACTAGAGCTAGCTCACTAGTCTATTACTATTTCACTAGGACAAGTGGAAGATATGATAACTATCATAAGTGGCTAGTCTTACCCTATTGATTTTCTAGTTATGAATGTGAGGAAGAATAAAGATTAATTTCCTATAATTATAGGAAAAGCATGGCTTAGCATCATGGATGCTAAGTTAGGAATTAGCAACTTATCCTTGGAAATATTCAAGGAGGATAAAGCTAGAGTTATTTAGAGACATAGAGTTCCATGTATCATATACAATGATAGCAGATGCAATTTCATGCAGAACGTCTGGATGGAAAAACAAGATACCATTCTAGTATGCAATAGATATGTCAAGAATATGTGTACAATAATGTCTATATGCAATAACCACAAAATAAGAAGGCACCTAGTGACTGACTAATGAAGTAAAATTAGAATCAAATATATGCATGGAACTAGTTGAAAAAATTATAGGTATCTACATAAAAGAAAGTGATAACATGGAGGAGATACGAAGATAATATCCCTTCACCAAGTCTCAACAAGATGAGGATATTACATGGAAAAAATTAGAGATACTAGAAAAAGATAAACTAGAATCATTAGAACTAAAAGTCTTATTGGATGCACTAGAATATACTTTTCTTAGTAACAAAAAATTGGCAATTATAAATATTAATCTTAACAAAGAATAGAAGAGAAGATTATTGGAAGTGGTAAACAAATGACCAACTACATTCATATGGTATTATGATAAAATCACTGACATTGATCCACGTATTTGTCAACATCAAATTTACATTGATCCAATTGTTAACCCATGTTGCCAACCTCAACAAAGTTTGAATCCAAAACTTAAAGAAGTTATGAAATAGAATTATAAAATCCATTAAAAGTAGGGTTTATCTATCCTATTACAAACAGTAAATGGATTAGCTTATTATTCATTGTCCCAAATAAGGGTGAGAAGTAGAGGATATATATAGATTTTTGACTATTGAACATGATGACATTCAAAGATCATTTTTGTAAGACCTCTATTAATTATCTAAAAAATATCCTACAAATAACTAATAAAGATGCTATGAAACCCCAAGGATTTGGATTTAACCTTAATTTAATAATTTGAAAAGAAGTGGTAAAATAGATAAAAATTACTAATTAGAAGCATAAATATACTAAAGCAATATAGAGCAATAAGATTTCATATTAATTAGATATATATTTAAATAAAATTTATTTAATGAAAAAGAGAGATTTGCCAAGCCACAAAAATTCAAATATCTAACAATTTCACTAGTTATATCATAAGATAGTTTGTAAAATAATGATTCCAAAGACTCTTATTTCATCTCAATAAGACATCTAGAAAAAAAAGATATTAAAAAAATTAATTAATAATATTAAAAATAGAACTAAATAAAATATTAATATATAATAAATAATATTTAATTTTTTCCTAACATATAGCATGCATTGAAATGAAAAATGTTCCTTGCAATCTCATGGTTCCAATGACATGGAAGATAGATTCATATTTTTCATACTTTAGTATTTATTCACAAAAATAGGTACATGGCTTGTTTATCCAAAAAGTGTACAAGGTTTTCATTTTACAAAAATAAAAAATATATAGATATTATTTTTCAAGTTTAAAAGGTTTATGTTTTATAAAATTCATCTATCTTTCATCTCATATCCCTCTTTCAATGATTTCTTGCTAGGAGGAGTCAAAACCCCTCAAATAGAAAGGTTATTATATTTCCCTCTTCATGTAGCATAAAGATTTTGGGCTAAAAAGTTTTAGGATATGGACTAGACAAAGGTTTCTAATAAAATATTCAAGAATGTTTCAAAATCTAAAAATGCCAAATATTTTTTCACAAGTCTCTGGAATGTTGCTAGAGTATTACATAGGCCAAATGGTATTTTTCCTGTATGTAAACCTTCCCCATAGTCTAGTGAAAATTATTTTCTCTTAATCTTCTAGTGTATCCATCCAAAAATCTATAATACTGATGTCCCACAATAGTATCTAGAAGTTGATCTACATATGGCAAAGAAAAATTGTCACAACCTATACATTTGCATAGATTTAATTATTTAATTTAATGCATGTGATTAATTCTTTAATGATTCTAGATGCATTTCAATAGATTAGCTTATTGTTATTATTGTTATTATTATTTTTGTTAGTTTCCTACATAAATGAATGTAATCTGGTTAATAGGATATTTTGTTAAAGTTTTGTATCTTTTATTTTGCTACTATTGAAGATTAGCCATATATTTGAGAGTTTGAAGTAGAAATTAATTGAGAGACCAATCCTAAGAGCTCCAGTTTTATTGAAGCCTTTCCACATTAGGATCAATGCTTTAAACTATGCATTAGGAGTAGTGTTGACCTAGCTATATGATGAAAAGTGACCATATTACATATATTGCACTAATAAAGCATTACCGAGATACAACTTAACTATACCACTACAGAAAAGAAGCTTATGGCTGTGGTATATGCACTTAAAAAATTCAGATAATATATGCTCAGGTATTTAATATATATTTATATATACCATAGTGAACTCAAATTTTTAATGAACAAACTAGTGGTTATTCCAAGAGTGATAAGATGACTTGTTAGACTACAAGAATTTGAGATAACAATAATTGATAGAAAATGAATTGAAAATGTTGTAACTAATCATTTGTCAAGATTAAGATGAGATTCTCAAGAGAATGAAGAGCCATTATTAGATTAGTTTTCCAATCAAAACTTATTTATTAAGATAGAAATGGTTGTAGATTTAGTAGAAAACTCATGGATTGTTGATTACATGACATATCTAACTACACAAGAATTTCCTGTTGAATGGAATAAAAAGTAGTAAGAATGGTTCCTTCACAAGATAAAATAATATACGAAGATTACAAGAAATTTTTATAAGATATGTGCACATTTTTTAATATGATGGTGTGTTCTAGAGGAGAATCAACTAAGTGTTTTGCAAGATGGACATGAAGGACCATAAGATGATCATTATGCAAGATGAAGAACAATACTAAAACTTATAATGATAGGTTACTTTTGGCCTACCATATTGAGGAATGCACATTGGTTTACACAATCTTGTGAAAGATGTCAAAAGAATGAAAGATTGATGGGTAGGAATGAAGGACCACAATAATGGATACAATCATTAGAATTATTTGATATTTTTGGAATTGATTTTATGGGATCTATCATACCAATGTTAAATGGAAAGTCCTATATTATTATGATGGTTGATTATTGTACCAAGTGAGTAGAAGCAATTGTAGTTAAAGATGGAACAACCATAATAGCTACAAAATTCCTTCAACAACATGTTGTGAATAGATCTAGAGTATTATGAATGTTAATATCAGATCATAGAACTCATTTCATTAGAGCTACATTTAAGAAACTAATGCAACATCTTGGGATGAATCATAAACCAACCATATTCTATCACCCCTAAGTAAATGATCAAGTTGAAGTAACGAATAGAGAAATTATATGAATATTAACTAGAATTTTTAGCATATATAAAAAGGATTGGATCACTAAGCTAAATGATGGTTGATGCTCATATTTATCCACTTGGAAACTTTCTATGGGATATTCACCATATGAACTAGTCCATGGTAAATTTCCTACCCTACCAATTCAAGGAAAGCTAAATACTCATACAACTGCCTATGCACTTAACATGGACATTAACCTCGCTAAGAAGAAATGATTAATGAATCTTAATCTAATAGAAAAAAATTATATTAGTAGCTTAGATGAACAATAAAATTCATAAGAAGTATTTCAAACATTGACATGATGCCAAGATTAGACAAGTTTCTATTAGGGTTAGAGATAGAGTCCTTTACTATAATCCAAACCATGTCACTTAAAGAACAAAGTTTCAAAATTTATGAAAAGGATCCTATATAGTTCATGCCATCTATCAATTATATGCCATGTAAATTTACCACCCACCCAACCCAAAAAAATTAATCCCTGTCAATATTCAACAAGTCAAATCATTTTATGACTTCTCCTTCTCAAGGGAATCTATCATGCATTTCAAACCACTCACTTCTTGTTTAATCTTTTGAATTTATACCTTAGATAGCAGTCATGGGGGTGCCATATTTTGTACTTAGGCATTAATTAACCTTTATACATTTTCTTACATTTTTCTTAAATTTTTACCATTTTTCTAAATTCTTTAATATCTTTTTTATTCTTTCTTATTTTTCATGTTTCTTATTATTTCTTCATTCTTTAATATCTTCCAAGTTCTTTATATGTTCTTCTATTATTGCATATTTTTCATTCTTTTTACAATTTTACCATTTTTCATTTACATATTTTTATTGATTTCTTTAATTAGGTGTAAAGGAATAATTATGATGTAGTTAAAATAGTAAGAATTTTACTCTATATTATAAAATCATTAAAGGATTGAATGTATATACAATGAGACCACATCATCTATCCACTCATTTCCAATAATAAGAGGTTCTTACCATGGACCTAATGACATTATTCTCATAATAAAACTAAAATAAACTAATAGGGAATAAAACGGATGTGACTTCAAAGGGATTTCTGGATTCTCTCAAGCTACTACTATGAGTTTTATTATGCTATTAAGTTGTATTATGTTCTTGAGTTCTAATGAAAAGTGGAAGTATGTTCTAAAATAAGTACTACCTTGTTATGTCATTGGAAAGACATGTTACCTATGCTTCAAGGTAGTCCTTTGCTAAGGTTAACATAGTAATAACATAATAAATATACATAATAAAAATTTCTAGGGATTCCATTGAAAAGACATGTTACCCATGCCTAGAGGTAGGTGAATTCTTAGAAATTTCAAAGTTTTTTGGACTTGCATTAGTTACAGGACTAGAAAGGCTTATTACCCATGCCTAAAGGCACTCCTTTGTCTAATGGTAAAGTCTTCTTCAAAATAAACTATGTATTCAATAAATTTCTTTCTTATATTTTAGTACCAATTATTGATATTTCTTGTAGTTGTGATGGTCTTATTGTTGTTAGTTTTGGGATGATACAATGCAATGTCATTGGTAAGTGGTATGGACTTAGTTTGGATCTTGGATGAATAGGCTAATGATTATATTAATCATGCATTACATACATAATTCATTATACTTATGATAAGATACATCATGTTCCATTTTTTGCAATCCTTGCTACTACAATTCCACCTTACTATTATATATAATTATAATTTGATGGTTTTGTATAAGATAGTATTATTTTCTTATTAGTGCAATACTAACATGTATGTTTTGGAAGACAATTATGATTTACATTTAACTCTTTGAGTGCCCACAAATACTTGTAGGTGTGGTTATATAAGGGCATTAAGAGTAGGAGCCTACTTTATGGAGCATCTACTTGTATAACTCTTGTACTTTATACTTGATAATCAACTCCACATTATCTTGGATTTTTTGGATACTTTAACAATAATCATTATTTCCTTACATATTCATACTCATTTATAAATTCAACAATTTTGACCATATGATCTCCTAAACCCTACTTGATTGACCTTGTCTAAACTCCTTCTTTAACATACTTTTGACATTAAATTCTCATCTTCTAAGCATCATCTATAGTTAGGAACTATTTGGATCACCTCTACACCTTCCAAACTACTCATTCCATTAATTTTTCCATCAAATTTCATAAAAATTTCAAAAATTTCAAAGATGATATCATAGATAAGGTATATGAGGCCCTATGATATTGCATCAATGATGTCACATCTAGGATGTTGCTCTTATAAAAATCTATATATGCATGAAATATAAGAAATTTTTTCATTTCCATCATTTAAAGAAAAAAGAGTTCACGATGCTTTTCTATTAAAAACCTTTAAAGCTCAATTTCTTCCTCATCGCATACATGATTTGAGCCATTTTTAATTTATTTTACTCACAGAGTGATTATCCTAGTCATTGAGAAGAGCATTGTGCATATTTTTTAATGAATTATATAAATTTTTTCTAACGCATGGAAGATTAATTAAGGGTAAGAATAATAAGAAATAATTACATTATGATCTAACATATACCAATAAATTTAATTCTTCTTTCTGATTGATCATTTGAATACGTTTTGAGTAATAAATCAAAGATAGTAATGGGTTGTCAAGTTAAAATTGTTTTCAATAAAATATTAAATTATTTAATTAAGGGTTGTTCCAAATAAGCATTTTTAATAAATTAACAATTTTTCAACACTTTGCAATCAAACTTAAGAATGAAATTCATTATATCTAATGTTTTTTATTAAAACCCAAAATTTGATAATGGGTTATGAACCATTAGGAATCTTTGGGTAATCTTAAATTTTCTTATGATTGCAAATGCTACCAAAAAGAATGCCCAAAGATAAGGGATCATTACAACTATAGGAAAAGAGGGCCAGAGGAAGAAGAAGAGGATGAGACATAGAACAAACTCCTCTTGCAGTGCAAGAGGCATAGTCATACTCAATCTATCACTCCACACCTACAATAGAGCAACCTATATAAGCATAAGCTAATGCATCGGTAGCTCCAAAACAAGGATAATGACTCGCACTCTCTAATGAGTATCTATAGATTATAAAAGAGAAGTATCATGTCCACCATGATAGTGAAAATCAATTTCAAACCATTTATGGAGTTCACACCTATAGAGGTTCATGAATAACTCCAAGCTACATCACTCTAGAAAACCATCTTAAGTAATGATGAATGGTATTTGGGAGAAGTTCATCAATTTTGGAAAAATATATAAGATGATGCCACAGTGAAGATTTAGAGAGTGATAGTACCATATTTAATAGAAGAAATCATAAGAGCATTGAATATGCCAATTTTTGAGGCCAACATTACTTAGATCTTCATAAGGTTTGATACAAATGTAAGAAATTTATGGTTGTAGAGGGCATATGAAACTATTAAGAAAGAGTATAGTAGACTATCCACTACAAAAAAAATTATTTCAAGATTGGGACATATCTCATCTTTCCAATCAAAAGACTTAATAGAATTTTCACATATGCTATCAAAGGAAGTATTATCTTGATAGGAAAATTCCAAGCCAGCATTACTCACTATTGTTTTTATCAAAATCTAGAGAAGCTTCAAAAAGAAAAAGACTTAGAAACCCATTCTTCCATTTCCTTGTCTTATTATAAAGTTATGAAAATAAGCTGGAATTTTGGGCTATACCAATGATGTTCTCTAAACATCCCAAATTGCTTCATATGCAGAAAACTCCAAGCTAGTGCCACCCTAGAAAGATCATGTAGAGAAACCACTAGGCACAGATGCTGCAATAGGGTCAACACTAGCAGAAAACATTCCAACTTTAGGCATAGAATAGGTAGGATCCAATGGATCAACTGTAGCTAGATAATGAGCATAACAAGGTGTTCTACAAGCATAACTAGACTACAAGCCTTCCATGAGCCACCTACAACAGATAGTAGAAATAATCAGTTGGGGTAGTAGGAAAGTTACAAATATGTACATTGTAAGAGATAATCCTGAAAAATTGTAGTATTTATAGGACCCACCAGTGGTCAAATATCTTTGTTGGAAAGGGATGATGATGATTGGGCATAACAAACTTTAGGGAATGTTGCATCATTCTAGGTGATGTTAGAAACTAGAAAAGGAGCCATCATAGTGGTGATGCAACATCAAGATGTAGTAGGAGCAATAGAGGTAATAATTGATTATATAGTGCAATCATTCAATATTCTCGTTGTGCCACTAGTAAATATTTTTAAAGTTAAAAACATAGAAACATTAGCTAGAACATTAGGAAAATAAATAATGCTCCCTATTAAATATGAAGATGTCTCGGAAAGACTGCTGCAAATAGAACATGTCATGCAAAATCTTTTTGATATCCCCAGTCATGTCACTATAGTGTAGTTGAAACTAATATTAACAAAGAACAACATAGTCATGACAAAAACAATAATGCAATACATAGATAATGAAGTGAGGAGACTATAAGAAGAACTAGCTACAGTGAGAGCTGAAAGATAAGATCCTACATAATACATTGCACTAGACTAGCTAGTACAACTATAAAATGAGCAAGTAAATTAACTGATGATCAAGCAAAAATAGATGGAGATAGAGAAAGAAAAGGTAATGTAGAATGCCTCAATAGAAAATGCTCAAATATATGACAATGCTAAAGCTATTAATGCATTGGAAGAAGAGAACAAAAAATTTCCATAGAGAACTTGAGATTTATAGACATTAAAAAACAAAAGAACATACTTGAAGAAAGCATCCATCAACTGAGAAAGAATTTTTTTAGAGTTAACCTTAACATAAGACAATTGAACCATGAGAATAAAAACCTATTAATGGAAGAAGTATGCTTAGTTAGACAAAATTTAGCCATTGAAATTAGTGCATGGTAAAATAAAATTAAAAAATACAAGAGGCTCAAAGAACATTTCAAAGATCAAGTTTGAATGTATAAGAAAATCAATGAGAAATATATCTAGATGGTTAAAGCCAAAATTATTTCCACCACACAACAAACAAATGATTAGCAATCCATCCTACATAGTCTTGCCCCTGTCTATGAAGCAAAGTTAAAGAATAAAGACCTACAGATTGAAGACTTGATGGAATACATGGGGTTAGCAAATCTACGCTATGCTAACTTAACCATGTTGGCAGTAGGTAGGTCAAGGAAAAAAATAGAGTAGCAAGTGACTATAGTATATTTCATGTATGAAAAAGAGTTTATAGATATGAAAGATGTATAACAAAATCTTCACATTACAAAATTTGAGCTCTAAGTAGTCAAATCTAGCTATCAGGACCAAAAGGATGGTGGAAGTAGCAACCAAAGTTTACTTTCCACTCCTCCAAGATATAGCTCCTCCAACATAACCAAATGTTGATTTCCATGAATCAACATAGCTAGCAAATTTNATAAGATGCCTCACCCATATCCTTCATGTAAAATTCTTAGAGAGAAAATGTTTCACCTTGTATAGAAATCTGCTATTATTGGTTGCAAGAAGGATATCATCCACAAATAGAACAAGGAAACAAATTTTGCTCCCACTAATCTTTTGGTATATACATTGATCCATGATGTTGTATTCAAAACCAAATGAAGAGATTATATCATGGAATTTTAAGTACCATTGACAGGAGACCTGTTTCAATCCATATATGGATTTCTTAATCTTGCATACCAATTGCTCACCATCACTAGAGAAAAATCCTTCAAGTTGTTTTCATATAAACCTCTTCCTCTAGATCACCATTAAGGAATGTTGTTTTCACATCCATTTGATGTAATTCAAGATCAAAATGGGCAACCAATGCCATGATAACATGAAGAGAGTCTTTCTTAGATACAAGAGTAAAGGTTTCCTTGTAATCTATTCCCTCTTTTGAGTGAACCCTTTAGCAAAAATTATAGTCTTATATCTTTCAATGTTGCCCAATGAGTCTTTCTTAGTCTTGAAGACCCATTTGCATCTAATGGCTTTTACACCATCAGGCAACTTGACAAGATCCCAGACTCCATTAGATGACATAGAGTTCATTTCATCTTTCGTGGCATCATACCACAAGTTAGATTCTTTACAACTCATGGCTTGAAAAAACATTTTGGGATCATTTTCAGCTCCTATGTTGTAGTTAGACTCTTGTAGACACACCATATAGTCACTAGGAATCACTGATCGCCTTACTCTAGTAAATATTCTTAGTGTTGATTCATCATTCTCTTGAGGATCATGATGTTCAATAGGCTATTCAATAGGTTTTGGTATTTATCGTTTAGCTGGATCTACTACTCCTTAATTAGCAATTTTTGGAACTTTAATGACTGGTTGTTGTTTAGTATGCATTTATGCTCTAGGTGTATTATTCATAATAATTAGCCGATCATTTGAAATAATGGGTTGAGTGTTTGTATGATCCATCTCAAGAACAATGTTCTAAGATCTACTGCTCCCACTAATCAAGTCATTCTCAAGAAATTTAGCACTCTCTGATTCCACAAATCTAGTAGTAAGTGATGGGCAATAAAATTTGTATCCCTTAGACTATTCAACATATCCAACAAAATACCCACTTATGGTCCTTGGGTCTAGCTTCTTTTCTTGTGGATTATAGACTCTTACTTTAGATGGGCATCCCTGAAAGCATATATGTTGCAAACTCAGTTTCCAAACTTTCCATAATTCAAATGGTGTCTTCAAGATAGCCTTGTTTGGAACTTGATTTAATATATACATTGTTGTCTTGAGAGCTTTAGTCCACAAGGACTTAGGAAACTTGGAGCCACTAAGCATACTCCACACCATGTCCAATAATGTTTGGTTTCTTCTTTCTACCACACCATTCTAGTTTGGAGAACTAGGCATAGTGTATTGGGTAACTGATGAGTGGTGAGGTACCCTCACACTCAACCATATGAATATGAGCGTTTCATGCACAATTCGGTCAAACTCCGTAGACAGACTAGTTGTGGTATCCAGATAGTTACTCGTAGATTTCAATTTTCTGTCTTTCCACCTGGACTAGTATTAGCTTTATCATGTATGGTTTAGTCCAGAGTGAGGCCTATGATGTGTTCCTATACTAATGCTACTCCTAGGGCTAATGGAAAATAATATCAACTAAACTAGGAAAGAGAGAGAGAGAGAGAGAGAGAGAGAGAGAGAGTCTAAGCTAGCCTAAGTGTGATGAGCATTCGTTCCTTAATCATCTGTACACATCTTGGACCTCGTGCATGACTACCACTAGGATTACCAAGCGCAGGGCCTAAGTACGCTACTGGGTTACCAAGTAGTCACACTTAAATGCTCGTGATTAAGTCATACTCATTCCATGTTACTTGGAGATAAAGGTAGAGAGATATTAACTACAAAAGTAGTAAATAATAATAATAATTAAATAATTAAGCTAAGTGGATGCTGCAATGATGAAGTAATCTCGATCTTTATTGTCGGTCATGTGCGTGTCCAAGTACGTCACACTTGAATAAGAATGTTGTACAATTACAATCATCACATTGTAGGCATGCACTGGGAGAAACGGTTGAGAGGAAAAATTGATGTACTAAAAATTATTGAAAACTTAAATTTTCTAAAAACTCCAAAAACTACCTACCATATCTGCCTACCTCTTATTTATAGATGAGCAGACAGGTTGTGATATCGCATATGTGATATCGCATACACGATATCATGGCTGCGATATCTCAGCCAACAAATTCATGACTCATCAGTAACAATCCCATGCTCTTGAAGAAACTTAGCAAATGGACTAGGTGCTTGTCCATCATTAGTATATCTACCATAGTATTCACCACCTCTATCAGATCTCATTATCTTTATTTGCTTACCACATTGTTTCTCTACTTTAGCCTTAAACACATTAAAGGCATCTAAAGCTTTACTCTTGTTATGAAGTAGGTAGAGATACATATATTGTGAGTAATCATTAATAAAGGTAATGAAATACTTTTGACCATACACATTTATATCTAGACTACAAATATCTGTATGTATCATCTCTAATATGTTTGAACTCCTCTTGGCACCTTTCTTTGACATATTGGTCTACTTTCCATTTATGCAGTCCACATAAGTGTCAAAGTTAGTAAAATCTAGAGTACTAAGTACTCCATCATTTACTAATCTCTTTATTCTTTCAATAAAGATATGTCCTAATCTTTGATGCCACAACATAGAGGACTTTTCATTCATAACACATCTCTTAATGCAAACATGAACATGCATAGAAGTATAAGAAGTTCCATTTTATAAATTAATTTTGAAAAGACCATCTATCAATGTATCGTTTTCAATAAGTTCAGATCTATAATATAAACTAAATATAGTTTCTAAGAAATTAAAGGAAAATCCCAATGATACAAGTCTTGAAATAGAAATTAAATTCCTTGAAAAATTGGAATACAAAATGTCTTTTCTAATTCTAAAACAAAACCATTGCTTAAACTAAAGTGATGTTCAGATTACCTCCACATGTGAGTGCATCTAGTTGCTTGAATAGATGCATGACTCACTTTCCACTGGCTTCCTTAGGTTTTTCACCCCTACAAGGAATTGGTAACATGGATTGTAGAACTAGAATCAATCCATCATGTGTCATGGCCAACATGAACCATATTAGATTAAAAAAAACAAGTGAGAGTTTAGTACCTTTCCTTTCAAGCCATTTATGATATTTAGAATAATCCTTCTTTATGTGCCCTTTATTTTTGCAGAAAAAACATCTAGATTCTTTCTTAATATTAGCTTTTGTAGGAAATTTGACCTTCCACTTACCTTTGGCTTATCCTTTATTCTTTTCTTGTGTAGCTAGATGCACACTCTCTTTCACTTCCATAACAAGTCTACCCTCTTCTTGCACACAGATGGTCATTAGTTCATTAATAGACCATTTGTCCTTATGTTTGTTATAAGAAATTTTAAAGGGTTTGTACTATAGTGGGAGCATTTTTAAGATGTAGTGCATAAGGAAATATTTTGACATCTCAATGTCAAGTGTTTTGAGTTGAGCCGCTATATACTTCATTTGCATGATGTGCTCATGGACATTGCAATTTTCAATGAGCTTCATGGATGAGAACTTCATTATCAAGGTGCTAGCCAATGCCTTGTCTGATGACTCAAATTGTTCATCAATGACCTTTAACAAAGTGCAACATTATCATATTGTTCTAGTGAACCACACATACTAGCTGAGATCTTGGTTTTTATGAACATGCCACAAAGGCAATTAGATCACTCCCATTTTTCATAATTACCAATATCATCTGAACAGCTGATTATTGTAACAGCAGGTGGTTCATCCTTACGGATAGCATAATCAATGTCCATCCAGCCTAAATGAAGAAGAATTCTCTCCTTCCACACCTTATAATTATCACCCCTTAATTCAAGAATGTCATATTTAAAATCAGAGTAGCTTATAGGTTGTATAATTACATAATCAAACANGCAATATCGTGGACGCGATATCGTAGCCCATGCGATATCGTGGCTCATCAACTACTCTCTAATTATACAAAATTATATAGATCACTTGTTATAATTCATATGCAAAAATGATGCATACATATACAAAAATATCCATAAAATTGATAAATTACCAAATTCAACATGGTATAAACATAATTCATTCAATTATTCTAGCCCAAGGTGCCAAGTGGAGGCCAAAGCACCAAAAGAAAACCCTATAAAATGATGCTACTTCATTGGCCAACATGAAAAAAACACTAGAAATCATAATAACAATGATGAATGTTGATATGCATGCTAGAATGGAAAAATCACATACATAATTCACAAAATCTAGCTATGCACAGAGGGAATAAACATCTACTAGCCTTAAGACTTCTCAAGTTAAACCAAATTATGCTCAACCTTTGAAAATATTTACATAATGATAGGCTACTATAGGCCAATGATGTAGATAGCAGACTGTTGCATGAGGAAAATATTGCAGATAGCAAAACTAGATGAACTCTCCAAAACAAAAAAAGAAAATATCCTCATTGCCATGACATTAATGGTTTCAATTTTCTAGTTCTACAATGCACAAGAATGCAACAAAATGTGAGAATGAAATCTCTTTCACTAGGCAAAAACTAGAAGTGTGCAATCTTCCTCAAACTAAAAAGCACATAAATACTAAAAAAAAACATTGTTTTAGATTACAACATCATCAAAAATTGCATCAAGACAGAGATCAAACACTCCGATACCAAATGTGAGAAAATAATTGTGCAAAAATCTATATGGCATAAGTAATCAAAGTATAGAATGTAGAAGCAAATGGCACAAGAAATTCACATGTATAAATAACTGGAAATGTACAATTCTTGAGAAAATGGAGAAAATGGAACTAACCTCCAGCCCTTGATGCCTTAGATTAAATTTGACATTTTGATTCTTATTTCACATGGGCATTCTATAATGATGGTGTATGCAATCTTCAAGTGTTTGTGAAAGGGACCAGAATTGCAATCCTATTGTGATTCATGGTACCTTTGTTCTTTCATTAAGAATGAATTTATAGGCCACAGAATTTGTTACCATAAGAGACCCAATGCCAACACATAATAAATGCATTACTAGATATGGAGACCACCTTGATGTGTTAACCAACTCATAATAACGCGTTACTAGGTATGGTGGCCACTTTCATGCATTAAATGACCCATAAAACATGTTAGTGGGCATGGAGGACACTTTCATGCGTTAACTAACCCATAAAATGCATTAGTGGGCATGGTGGCCACTTTCATACATTAAATAATGCATAAAGCACAATAGTGTATAATGCATGCTATAGTAGGTAGGTGGTTGTAGGTGCACAAATGTAGGCAAGTATGTGTTGGTGAGGATAGAAGACTAGGTGATCGATGGTAGTGTCAAAGGTTTCAATAGTGTAGGATAGAGCTATGGCATGATGCTAGAAAGGGTCAAGGAACTTTAGTAGCACTATGTAGGCAATGGAGGCACACATAGTGGTTATGAAAGGATAAGGTGGCATGCCAAGGTTACATAGGAGTATGGGATGGCAAGGTGAGAGCCTAGTAGCATTCCACTTTCCAAGGTAGGATTGTAGGTCATATGGTGTTGAGCATTTTTTTGGTTGCTAACTTGACACTTTTAAATATTGAGTTATGAACATTAACTTGACACATTCATAAAAGGACTAGGATTCATAAGATTCAAATGTAGAAGGGTGCTAAAAGTGCTACTAATGAGCTTGAAAAATGTGATATTTCTTCCTTTGTTAATTAAAATCCATTGCTTTTACATATTATGGTAGATGACACACATTCAAATTTTAATCCATTGGATTGGAAAAATTTTCTAACATTTTAAGGTTATCCTGGCATCTCTACAATAATTAAATTAGCATATTTACTTTCAAATGATGCTATCAAGGATCCTAATGTAATAAGAGATCCATACAAGACTTTATTTATTACAAGGTTGGTAAGTATCTATTTGTAATCATAAAATGGTACTATTATTTTTTTAACTTCTATGTGTTTTATATCAACTCATTTACTAATCTCTAGATTTCACTCATTATGCTTAGAAATGGAGCATGTATGAAACTATTTGTTAATGACTTGGGCACATGCCATCTAAGGTTTACTTTTAAAGTCCACCAAGAAAATTTGAGTTTCATACTTAGCTCATATTCTTGTAGCTATTGCATTTAGTATTTAAACTTAAAATATCCTTGGTCAAGGGTAATATTTATTAATTGAGTAAGACACCAACCCATAATGGTTTATTTTGCCAATGCAAAACTCAATTTCCATGAAGGGGATGTATTTCCAGTTGAACTTGCGTGGTGCAGCTCTACACCTAAAAGGTGGGAATGACCAATGATCTATAGTGACTATCTACCATGCTAATTTAGCTTAAAAATATTGGAATAAAGTAGCATTTAGTTTTAGTGATATCTGGCCTAGGGGATTCTATAAGATGCTCAAAGTAGGCTTTATAATTCAATCGAATTTAGCTATACTCTAGTTTGCAATTTATTTGTTACATGATTTGTTTTCGTTTGTTTTCTACACTAGGTTCAACTTGTCCATAATGAAAACGCAAGCCTAGAGGGTATGAATTTTTGAAATACATGCATACTTGAGACTTGATAAGTATGTTTAGTGAATATGTTCTTCTTAATCTAGTGATGGTTTATGTAGCCACAATTTTGATAATTCTATTTTGCTTATTGTATGAGGATGAACTACTGCATCTACTTACAATAAGGATGATGGATGGAAAATTTAAAATAGGAGAGTGCTTGTTGATGTTGAACATGAAAGAACTATTCCAAATTGAAGGCCTTGTAGACTTGGTGATGGCTTGGGATCTACAAGAGTTGGTGGGGAGGGAGTTAATCTAAAATACTCAAGAAGGTTGATCATTTATTTTAGTCATGCAATGTTTAAAGCTAACATTTGTGGATTTGGTTGATTAGTGTGGTATAATTGATATTTGTTATTTATTTTTGAATTTGCAGGAAGTCATAGATGCTTTTCACAGGACCACCACATTTCAAGGAGTCAAAATTTAGGGAAGAGCGACATGATGATCGATATAGGAGCATTATTTATTTCTTAAAACTTTGATTATATGCTATTGAAAAAAAGTTTAAAATGGAATGTAAAAAAATTATTTCCATGTAGATTGGATTTGATGATCTTTGAAATGTAAGTTAAAAAAAAAATTTTGGGGAGTGGGATAGAAGGAAGAGGGATAGGAATCATGAACAATTAAAGAAAATTTTTGGGAAGAGGTCCTAGAAACATAGTTGTGCATGAAAAAGAGAAAGAGAAAGGGATAGAGAGGATGGCAATAATGTTGATGGCATTGATCTCTTTCTCTCCATTTATGACTTAGTCTCTAGTTATGTATATTTATTTGATTATTGTTGTATATATTTTTATTTGGCTATATTAGTCACAACAACTATGCATTATTTTTGTTGTTGTATGTTACACAATGCAAACATGGTTTTGGACATTTATGTATATATGGTTATCTCATCACATGGTGCGATTTCGGCTATGTGTCAATTTTAAATTCTTATGTTTTATATATTTAATGTAAACATAAATGGTAAATGTAATAAGACCATAAATTAAAAATGTTAGATAAGATATGATGTAATGATGATCGTAAACCAAGGTATATGCGTATAAGTGAAACTCATAGAAAATGCTATCAGGTAGGTCAGTTACAATGTTGGTGTAGGGAAAAAATGAAGAGATTATTATGCTCATTATTTTTAGGCACTAGTAGGCCTTAAGGTTACTATTTTTAGGTATTAGTAGGCCATAGTGCCAATTTTAGGCCTTAGCAAGTCATGACATTACTAGTTTTAGGCCTTGACTAGCTGTGACATTGCCAATTGTAGGCCTTGGTAGGCTGTGACATTGCTAGTTTTATGCCTTCATAGGCCATGATCCATACTTGCCTAGAAGATATGGGATTCTCTTGAAAGAGAATATAAGGCTAAAACCAACCATGAAGCATGATACAATGTTGCAAAAGTAAAAAATTGACCATTAACAAAAGAAGTGACAAGGTGTTTACTATGAACTTATTGTTTGACTTTTGAGAGGTCAAGGAATCTTGTTCATACAACTTTATGTTTACCATATTTCTTATTAATCATGGAAGTTGTATGCATTTTTTTTGTCACTTGGTGTTGTAGAGTTGATGTTACTAGCATCGTTATTGTCTTTGTTTTTAGTGGCCCTAGTTTGAGTAACGGGAGTTTCCTCTTGAAACTCCACCTCTAAACTTCGATTAATGTTGACATAGTTAACTGATGGCACTGACACATTATTCTCATAGATCATAATTTCCCCTCCCTCATGTGGTAAATGGATTTCCTAGTGTATAGGAGATGAAATTTCCTAAAGCTTCGCTAACCATGGCCTTCCTAGGATCAAGTTGAAACCGGGTGTCTCTTTGACTACTAGGAAGTTGGTTGATGTAGGGAATTGCTTACCAAATATGAAATCCAAGGTGATGGAACCTCAAATTGCTACTTGTGAGTCATTAAATGACTTGAGTCTTGAAGTAGTGGTTTCTTAGATGTTCTCATTTAGGCCCAGCTTTTCAACAACAAAAAATGGTACCACTTTAGTTGCTATCCCATCGTCTACATGAACATAGTGAACCTTATATCTACCAAAACATATCGTAATAAGGAGAGGAGTAGATATAACTTCTCCATTTCTAGGATTAGTCTTCATCTCACTATCATGAAAGTTAAGATTTAGTTGATGCTTGTTTTCCCTAAGTAAAGCATGCTCAATGATAAAGTGGATCAACTCTCTATTGGTAGGCGTGTCTTTCCTTATAGGGATAGAGGTTAACACTTGAGCTAGTGCACCCCTATGTGTAGGAGAGGTCATGACCAAGTCATACAAGTTCAGCGACATGTTCTTTTGCTTAAGGAATCATTTTTCTTGTTCCATTGTTGCAAGAAAACTCTTTTCCTTAGATTGTGATGTTTTAGGCTTAGTTGTCCTAACCTCCTTCATCCTTCCTAGAGCTTGTGGCTTAGATTGTAGTGCATGTGTCTTAGGCCCCTTGTTCATTAGTATTGTTGGTCATGATGTAGGTCTCAGTTTTTCAACTTGCTTTAAACCCTTTTGACATTGATTATTTTTAGTGGGCTTTATTTTTGGTTTGGCTATAGGTTGATTTTGTCATTTTTGTGATGATGGTTTCTTTCCAAACTTTGAGTTATTGGCCATAATAGGTGGGCTTTGATCATGGGTCATTGTGGTCTTACTTATTGTACGTGGAGGGACCCAGATAATGAATGGTTCCTTATGCTTTGGAGGATTAGTAACTTGTTGATTGCATTATGATGTTGAAGCCATTGAAGGAGGGACATGTATGATGAAAGGCTTCTTAGGGGCCAGAGAAGGTGGTACTTGTATGATGAAGGGTTTCCTATGCTTTGTGTTTTGGGCCTGTTGTCATACATTGATGACAAACAATTCCCTAGGAGGATTAGACTATTTGGTTTAAGTGAATGAGGCTATAGTATAGGAGTTATTATTAGTGTTTGAAGATTTTGGCTCATTCAACAATAACTCCCCATGGTCTATCATCTTCTAGAGATCATCCTTTAATGCTAGGAAAAAATTAGTGTCATGACCAGCCATTTGATGGTAATGGTGATACCTATCCAGTCTAAAGTACTTTGGTAGCTTATGATCATCTTTAGTAGTTGTCGTTGGGTCTCTAGCTATGCCACAAAGATGATCATGCCTCTTGCAAGCCTCTTTAGATAGTTTCTTATGTTATATATGGTTGTATTTAAGTAGCTATTCTAAGAGCTCAAATGGCTTTAAAGGTAACCTTACATACTTATACCTATACTTCCATCCAAATTTTGGTCTTGGTTGATTTTGGGTGTAGGAAGTGAATGGTTGTGATGAGTCAGGGGATGTGTTGTAAGGTGGTGATCCTCATCTCTCTAATTATTTTATATCTTTCATTATTTTAGTAATGATTATGTGTTCTACCCTAGTTTGATTTCTATCCCTCATTGTGTGTTGGTTTCTATAAGCCACATAGGCTAGATTGTTACTAGCCTTAGCTACCTCCTCAATCTTCTTAGTTTGTGAGAAGGCTTGGCTTAGTGAACAAGGCTCTAGGTAGTAACTCTTTGACTTGATAATGTCATTTTTTTCTTCCTTGTAGATGGCCAAGAGGTGAGTTTAAGAGATAGGCTCTAGAATCTTGTTAAATGTTGAATTCCACCTTTGAATGAACCTTTTGACTGGTTCAAGTGGCCCCTACTTCACCTTCATTAGTTGATCCAATGTGTCATTTGACTTTAGGTTATATCTAAAGTGGTTGAAAAATTAACTTATTAAGTCTTCAAGGATAGAGATAGAACCTCTAGGTAAGGTTTGGTACCAATCTAGAGCTTTTTCCTTAAGGGACATGGGGAAAATCCTCAATATCATATGAGGTCAAGCTTGCAAGAAGAGACACTCAGATTGGAAGGTGACCACGTGTACATTGGGATCCCTTTCATCATTGTATTTGGTGAAGTTTGGTATGGGCATGCTTGTAGGTAATAGCATATGAGGAATGGTAGGAATTTTAGGATCATCCTGATAGAAATCTATAACCTTAACCATCTGAGTCATATTAGTCTTGAGTTTTCACAGCTCTTTGGTAAGGTCTTGGATCATTTGGAAGGCTTGATCCAAGCCTTGGGGCATCCCCATGGGATGTGATGCTTGTATTGATGGTTGAGGGAGTTGTGAAGCTTGAGGTTTTACAATTAACATTGGCATAAAGGGAAGAGTTTGTGTGGTCATTGTTGTAGGTGGAATAAACAAGGAAAAATACATTTGAGTTGGAACTTGTGGTATGAAGGGGACAAAAGGAGTATGAGACACTCATGTTTCTTGGGGTCCTAATGAAAGTCCTATTGGTATGAAAAAGGGAGATGATGAGGTAGACATTGTTGATACTGGGTAAATGGAATGAGGCTACGTGGCAAAGGGAATCAATGAGAACAAGGAGGTGGATTGAGACATAGGTTGTTTTTGGTATGTGGTGATGATGATTATGGACCCAAACATGATAGGATGGATAGGAGGAGAGTTGGGCCAAGGGACTTATTTGATTGATAAGGTAAGAGACATGGATTTGGATGCAATTTTTTGGGAAGATGAAGATTAGAAAAGACTTCCAATGTAGGTGTTCATCTCCTATTCAACCTGAAAATCATCTTCCTCTTCTTGATGTTTAGGAGGTATGACATCCATGCTAGTGTTGGCACATTTGGCCATTTCATGGAGTAGGCTAGTAAGGTTAAATTGGTTAAAAGTTCTTGGAGAAGTGGCTAAAATTTGGGTTTGAGAGAAAAAATAATAAGTAGCATTTTTTTTTCTACTTTATAAAAATGTGTTCTTATACATAGTGGGATTATGGAAGAAGCCCAATTTACCATTTATATGATATAAAGATATAACAAATCATAGGGCATCTTAAGTAAAATTTGTGTTGTATCCATTTTATTTCGGAAAGCAACCTCTGCAGCAACACAAATTCAGTAGGACAATTCATATTTTGATGGAAAGGGTTCCAGAGTCTTTGTTCTACCTTACTTTTGGATTATAAATTTATCATTTAAATTTTTAAAGGTAACATAAACTGTTCCTGTTTCCAAAAATCAAAATTCATCGTGTTCCAGAAAATCAAAATTCCCAGAGAACCGCGAGCCCGAGATCTGTTCCCAGTGCTGAGCCCTCTGATTATGATCTACACCGGATGAAGGTTCATACTGTTGCTAAGCGCCATGCCGTGTAATTCAGAGAAGCTGTTTTCAAAAAAAAAAAAAGAGAAGCAGACATCAACATTTCATTTTTTTGGGGGACCATAAGCAGCATTGGTCACCACCTCTGCAAACAGAAATACAAAAACCTCCGCGTGAGTAGGGTAACCAAACCCTACTGATTTCTGCACCGTGGGAGTTAATACCAGGGCCTTTCCACTGCGCGACGATGGCTTCGTTGATGGAGGATAGATGGTGTGCAACAATCGAAACGAGATAGCGGTCGCGGCAAGTGGATGAACGGCGGTAGCAGAAGCAGAAAGGTAGTGGTCTCTGTCGCGCGTGGGACCATGGCCTCGACCACGTCTAGATCTGGCCGAGGGTTGCTGCGGGTGACTTCAGGGAGATGAGGGCTGCGATGATGGCAGCAGCACCAACACAACATGCGGTCGCGGCGGAGGATAAGGAAGACAATTGTGAAATCTTTAGTTTCGGGTTCTGCCTCCAACCTTGCCAAACATGCCTGGGTTTTCTCAAAGAATGCATTTCAAATTTTTTCCAGGCGGTTAAAAAATGGTAATCATAAGTTTACTCACCCTGGAACCTACAATCCGAAAATAGTAGCCATGCCCGATGTCGATGCCTCTGATGTCGCACACCAGTCCACGAAATAAGGCAGTAGAGACACAAAGGCACAACAAGACAAGTGTCAGGAGATATTTTGGGCCGATGCTGGTAAACCGGAGTTGCAGTTCATCAAATAAAAGTTTAAAATAATCACAAATTAACCAAATTAACCAACATATATATACAAATATATATAGATAGATATATACCCATAGTGTGAAGTACTCATGGTGTAAAGCCTTGGTTTAGAAATTTTCCTTTAATTACCCCAAGTCATAGACATTATGTTAAAACATTATTATATATAAGTTACTACCCATAAAATTTTTGCAATATTGATATTTAAAATATTTATTTGTAATATCACCTTACATTTAATATAAATACTAATCACATTTAATATAAATATTAAAGTTAGCATAAAATTCTCCTAATTTCATGTATAACTTCCTAACTCCCTAACTACATAACTTCCTCCTAACTTGTTGGGCAAATAATCTTCCAATTGGTTGGCCAAGTTACTTGGGAGAGAAGTTAGGTGAGATATTTTGAATATGTAACTTCCCTACCTACCTTGAAACCCTATAAAAAGGCTTCAAGGGTAAAGGGGAAAAAAAAGGAGATATATCATCATCACATCGGGGTCTCATACATCACACTTTTGAGAAGACATTGGGATCACTTGGGCTCTCACTTGGAGACACTTTGAGTCTTGAGAAGAGCTTT
>MNCI01005170.1:110652-150569 GCA_015680685.1 Gnetum montanum | reverse complement strand
GTTTATCAATTTGTAAAAGAAGATCTAGAAAGTCTAAGAGTTCAACATTTCAAAGGAATAGGATGGCAAATCCTTGGCAAGGAGTTACACCATTAGGATTTCAAAATTACAATGATATTCCTAAGGTAGTTTACAAATATTTGCCTGAGCCTTTCATTCCAGGAAAAGCTTATTTAGCTGAAGAATATATTCACATGTTTGAGTTAGCTTTAGCTCATGCACATATTCAACATGAAAAATAGTAAACAAGAATTTTACCAAAAATATATTGTAGGTTTTGATACCTCAATGACATCAAAATTATCTTGTTTACCAAAAATAGTAAACAAGAATTTTACCCACACGGGCTTCTTTCCACCCATGCTAGGCCTTCTAGGAGCAACCTTAGGGATATGACACCCATGTTAGGGGTATAACATCCATGATGGGGGTATAACACCCATGTTGAGGGTAGGACACCTACCTTGGGGGTATAACACCCACATTAGGGGTATGACACCCATGCTAGATCTGTAGGAGCCATGTTGGAGCTGCTAGGGCCACACTAGGGTTGTTGAACTTCAAGAGCCATGCTAGGGTTGCATGAGCCATGCTAAGGCTGCTAGAGCCATGTTGAAGCTGCAAAAGCAATGCTGGTGATCTTAAAGCAATGCTAGGAATGTAGGAGTTATACCCTCCAACACTGGGCATAGATGATGTTATATCCCACAACGCTGAGCATATGTGTTTCTAGTGTAGCAAAGGTTATACCACCCCCCCTTCTACAAAACCCATTCAAATGCCAATTTTGATAACCCAAAAGGCATTTTTAATTCTCCAAGCCCAAATATAGGCATGATATGACATTTTTCACTTGGGTGTTAAAGCTTTGATCACTTATGATACAATTGTTTTGGCCCCAAAAGTTAAAGTATGTGAAATTTCATCTCCTGGATTATAATCTTTACATTTTAAAATGAAATTTTAGCCTCGAATTTTATGGGGTGAAAGTTACAATGCCAAAGGGTTAGAACATGAATTTTTTGATGGTGTTTCAATGATGTACTAGGTCATGGTCATGCCTATAAATACAATCGCATCATTACATTGAAAATATTTTTTTTTCTAATACTTAGAGAAATTATTTTAGTTTATTTTTGTAAAGTTAGAGTTAGTTGTGAATGCCCATAGGATGGTGAATTACATTTGTATGACATGTTTA
Source organism: Gnetum montanum (assembly GCA_015680685.1). Taxonomy (NCBI): domain Eukaryota; kingdom Viridiplantae; phylum Streptophyta; class Gnetopsida; order Gnetales; family Gnetaceae; genus Gnetum; species Gnetum montanum. The sequence continues at coordinate 149,368 of MNCI01005170.1, read as the reverse complement.
TTTAAGTGAATTGTTCCTAGACACAATTCATGAATGGAAATAAAGATTGAGATTATTCTTCATCATTGCACATCTCACATAGAATAGATTTACTTTTCATGTTGTTTAGTTTTACTAAGTCATTTATTATTCCAATGTTCATTAGTAAGATGGAATGAGAATGACTAGTTTCGAGCATAAAGTGTAATTGTTTGGTAAACCAATGGTGACTTTGCTTGATTTTCTTGGTAGCAAAGTTACTTAGTAATCCTAGTAATAATTATGTTAGCCTAGAATGTGTATAAAAAAACAAGGACATATACTTATTGTCATAGGCTAGAATATCTTTACATTTTCATAGTACTTAGAGATAGAATTTATAACCATTTTAAAATATGTTCACACTTTGCATAATTAAAGCCAATCAAAATCATTTTATCATATACCTCATGAAGAGTTAAATCATATATTTTTTACCTTGCTAAATCTAAGTGGAAAGACAACAATCATGAACTTCTTATTAACTCACTAGTATACTTACATTGTCCATCCATGGATCATGAGTTGGTTGCACATGAACACTTATGACTTGTATGGTTAAATGTTGAGATTCTCTATTGATCATCAATTAACAAAAAATAAATTAAATATTAAACTTGAATTCCATTTGTTTAAGAAAGATATTAAATTTTTCTAAGTAAATCATGACTCATGGTTAGGTCATGATTTTAAGAACATAACTAGTGATGAAGATTTTTGTAAAAAGTAATAAACCATGATATGTGATAAGATTATGGTATAAGTTTTATACTTTGAGTCTATGCCATGACTAGACCATGACTTGTGGTTCACTAAAAAATTTCAATCATGTCTTGTAGTGAGATTGTGGTTAGTTAAAAAATATTTTTTTATGAACTTAAAAAATCCAAAGTAGCTTCTACATCTACCAAATCCAAAAAATTGATATCGGAGCACTAGTGTTAATTCAAGATTAGATAATTGAAAAATTATTTCCAAAATCCATGAATGAGGATTTGTGAAAAAACATTTAGGCAACATAAAGAAAATACTTCCAAAATGATACAATAAGTATCTCTTAAAAATATTTGTAAAGCATGAAGAAATTATCTTCAAAATGCATAAATGAGGATTTGTAAAGACAATCATGCTACATGAAGAAAATACCTTCAAATTAACAAAAACAACATCTCTTAAAAAATAAGGAAGCATGAAGAAATTACCTTCAAATTGTATAAAGAAGTGTATATAATTGAATATCAACATGATCACAAAGATGCAAACATGTTAAAACCTAGAATAATTTAACTATAGATACACTCTAATACATATAGTCAACATGATGCATTGGAAATATTATAGAAGAACATAACCTTGTTAGATTGACATGCCCCATGAAATTAAACATATGACTTATACGTTACAACCACACACTCTAACCAAGTGACTAGTGCCTCATGAGAGAATGATCATAAAAATGATTTAATATTGGCTGAAACATAAGAGTAATAGTGATTTTACTTTTCATTGACCTTTAAATAAGGAATTTTTGGAAAGTAGAATGCATGAAAAGTATCTAAATAAGTTTTTTCAAACTAATAAAAATGTATTAAGATAATTGTTGATGTTTTTCTACTAAAAAATTGATGAAAAATAATGAAAAAATGGACTTAAAAGTTCAAAAGTTTCTTTGATTAAAAAAATTAAATAATGACATTCTCTTAAATACCCTTGAAAATTATTTTTCTTTGTTTTGAAATGAAGGGATAAGGCAAATTATGAGTTGCATTTAGTTGGTTACGTCAACAAGGCCCCATCGATGCATCTTACCATATGTCGATCAGGCCCCATCAATGTAGTGTTGAAATTTAGCTATAAATATGTGCTTGTATTTGCATTTATGGCAAGTAGAGATTGTAGTTGTAGTGGAGCTCTTGCAGTTTTTCCATTTGAGAGTTAGAATTTCTCCCCCGAGTGCCCACAGTAGGAGTCATTAAGTGTATGGATCTTTATTCGAGCATTGTTCTACTTGAGCACAACAGTGTGTGTGGTAATAAAGATGAGCTTTCTAATAAACCTTGTATAACTTTGGATATATTAGCTATTTTATTTTTGCATTTAATGTTCTCAATTATTTGTTAAATTTTTTTCATTAGTTATTAAATATTTTCCAGTTATTACATTAATGAAGCAATTAAGCATAGATTACACACATAAGTATGACCGCTTCAAGCATAACACGTATTCACTTGGTAATCCCAGTAGTATTATTACTTGGTTCATCCAATAGCATAGTGCTTAGTCACCCAGCAGTAGATATATGGGTTCAGGACATGTACAAAAAGTGGGATCGGATGCTTATGTTAGGATTAGTTAAATGCTAGTTAATTAGTTAATTTAGATTAGTTAATTAAATTCCTTTTTCCCACATTTTGAGCACCAAACTATAAAACAAAAAATGATAAAAGTTGGATGCCTTAATTACGCTTAACCATACCAACAATGACAAAACTGTAATTGGGAAGACAACGATTAACCTTAGGGCTAGATTAACTTCCTAAAGGACTAGTGCACTAGAAACAATAAAGTCCATAGAATTCAACCGGATCGTGCATAAATGCTTTGTGATTCGTATGGTTGGGCATAGGGGTACCTTGCTACTCATCAACAAACCTATTCCTAAAAGATGTACTTTGGTTACTATCTATTTTTTTAAGGAGGAGACCCTTCATTTTCTTTGAAACATGATGAAGAATGAGGGACCACATCTTGGTGTAATGGTAAGGTGCTTGTTTATTAAGTTGTAAAACTTAGATTTAAGCCTAGATGTAGCTACTTAAAAGAGGTTAGGCTTTCACTCATCTACTGCCCTCCTAGTATCTTGCCTTAGTAGGATGAGCATTGAGCCTATGCGTGATGATCCTTTATAATGAATAATGAAGAAATTATAATGATGTTTTGGATGATTTCATTACTGAATATGAATATGATGAATTAATGGATTAGTACCATTAATGATAAGTTGGTCTTCAAAGATCATTTCTTGAAAATTACCAATAAAAATAAACATGAAATTATATAAAGACAAAAATTTTTATGCATCACATATAATGATACTAGGTGTAGGTGTGTGAAATGGATCTAAAATATTAGAACTATCATTATCTCTACATGTAACAATAATGACTAAACAAGAGAATGTCTAGTGTCTAGTTAATAAAGTAGATATAAGATCAAACATTTGCATCGAACCTATGAAAAAACATACTAATTCCTATGTGGAAAAACTTGATGAAATTAAAGGGATGAGAAAAAATATTTTTCAAGCAAGGTATATGTAGGAAGATACTATTAATTGGGGAGAGCTAAATATTTTTGATGATTCGGTACTAAAGAAAATTGAGGTTAAAGCATTACCTAAATCTCTAGAATGCATCTATTTATAGAATGAAAAATAGTCATTATCAATGTCTAGCTTATTTAGATCAAAATAAAAAGGATCTTGAAGTGGTTAACAAATGACCAATAACTTTATTTGGCCTTATGATGAAATCAAAGGTATTAATTTACATACAAGTCAACATCACATATACACATCTTCATATATCAAGCCTAGGTAATTATCACAATGTTGGTTGAACTTTAAGCTAAAGGAGATAGTAAAGTAAGAAATTAAAAAACTTCTCAAGGCTAGGTCCATTTATTCAGTTGTTGATATTTAGTGGGTTAGCCAACTCATGTTCATTATAAAGAAAGATGATAAGTGAAGGGTTTGTGTTAACTTTAGATCATTAAAAATGGTCATGTTTAAGGACCACTTTTTACTTCTTTTTATGGATCACTTATTAGATACTGCCATAAGGCATAAATACTATAGTTTTATAGATGACTATAGTAAATACATTCAAATCTAAATAACTCTAAAAGAATAGGTCAAAACTAGTTTCACAATTTTCTAGGAGACTTTTGCATAGAAAAAGATATCTTTTGACCTTGTTAATACTTCCAAGATATTCCAACATTAAGTTTTTAGCATCTATTAAAAGAAAATTAACAATGAAGTGAAAGTCTTCATAGATGATTTATCCACCTATCAATTCAATTTTGAGCAAGCATTAGACTAGTTGGAATAGGTGATTAAGTATTGTGTAGAGATAAATTTGAGATTCAATTGGTAGAGAAGTTATTTAATGATCCCATATGGCAATAATTATCATCCTTGTGAAAGTGTGATTTTCTTTGATTGAGTGTGTGAGAGGATTTGATTGCATCTATTATCTATTCTTCGGAATATGCACTTCCTTGTAGTTGTAAATTATTCATTGAAGCAAGAATAAAGATTTCACTTTTTATTATTCAAAATTGCTATTTTTTGTTACTAAGAGAGCTTGGATTATGAAATCTAAGGGATCTCCTCATCCGGTTGGTATCAAAGTATCTTGGATTGGAATACAATTTCATTCAAGTGGATAATTATCATCTCGATTAAAAAGAATCCCTCCAAATTATCAACCTTGGGTGAATTCTCTCTTACTACTTATTCCACTTATCTTAGGGTTTGAAATTTTTCCTTTAATTCCTAAGTTGGTCATATCTTTTAAGAATTTGAAGATAATTGTACAATTGGATACCCATTACCTTATACTAATGAGGGTTTCAAGATCTTGACTTATTTTGATTAAGATTTGAGTATTCTTAGTTTTATTCCTTGAGAAATCTTGAATAGTTTGGCTTTTTATAGTATTTTGTGAAATTTACATTTTAGATCAATTTTCATCATGCTTGTAAATAAGATAATTCAAGCTTTGTCAAGAGACATGGATGACATGAGAAATGCTCTAAAGCTCATAGTTCTTGAAGAAAACAAAGGATATGCTACCTCATCAAAAGAATCTAAGCAAAGGTACAATTAATGTAATTCTTCACCAAGAACTTCTTCAAGGCATTCCTCAATTCCATCCCTTGAAGATGATCTTACTTCTAAAAATGAAGACCTTAGAGGAGATGAAGATTAAGATGATGTCTTTGTTCATGCTCCTAGTATTGAAAATAAGTCCCAAGATTTTGTTTTTCCTAGGAAAAGGAAAACAAAACTTTCTTCTAAGCCTTAAAGGAAGCAAGATGAAGGAATTGAAGTCACTCTTGTAAAAGCTTTCAAATATGCTTCAAGGATGCTACATGTTGAGGTCAAATCCTTTAATGGCATGGAACAAATTAAATATTTATCTCTTGGCTGAAAATGATTAACAAGTACTTTGAAATTGAGGATGTGAAAAATCATCAAAAGATGTAATATGCTAAAACCAAATTGAAAGGCATGGCACTTGTACGATGGGAGAAGGAAAGTCATTCTTACAAGATGAGCAATGGTACTCCTATTAAGGATTGGTCTTTAATGCAATTCATACTCAAGAAAACATTTGAGAAGACTCATCATAAATAAGAGGTCATCCAAAAATTGAAGTACCTAAAGCAAGGTGATAAGAGTATGAAGGCCTATTACATGGATTTTTACAAGGCTTTCTAGAAATAAAGAGTTCATTAGGATGACTATGAGGAAGCATCCAATTTTCAAGGAGAACTCAAAAGGGAGTATCAACAATAACTAACCTTCTATGAGCCCCAAAAATTGGATGAGACTTTTGGATTTGCTCTTAAGATTAAGAAGAAATTTCAGGGCTATATTAGAGATCCCAAATCTTCCAAGGGCAAGGAATCCAAAGCTTCTGAAGATGAGAAAGAATCCAAGGAGAACAAAAATGCCAAAGAAGACATAAAGGAGAAGCAAGAGAAATCTAATAAGGGCCAAGGTTCCAAGAAAGACTACTTTAAGAAAGGGAAAGGTAAAGGGAATGGTTATGTCTCCAATGTTCAATGCTTCAATTGTGATAAAACACAAACAATGGGAGTGTAATAAGCTAAATTTTTCCAAGAGTAAGAAATTCCAAACCTTGGAAAAGGAAGAATTCTCCAATGAAGGTAGACCTATTATGACTGAAGATGCAATTGAAATGAATTCTTTCATTTTTATGAGATATGTGAATGTTAATCATTGAAAGGAGGAAGATGAAAAGTATGATGAAGTAGAGATTAGTGAGAAAAGGAGGTTTCAAGTATCTTTTACTAAGCAAAGGAGTGCTCAATACTCTAAGGTTTCAAGAGAGGAAACCAAGAGCTTCATAAAAGGAACCAAGAGGTCTTCAAAGTCCAAGATGGTGTATGTTTCTGATTAAGGAGAGTTACTATCTCATAAGTCATGGAAGGTATAAGATCAAGGCCATAGAAGTTTTAAAGATTAAGGAATTTATTCAAGGAATATCAAAGATACTACTAGAAGATATGATACTCGTTCTTTTTTCAATTTTTCTATACCTTGTGGTAAGGAAAATGGGTTTCTAAGCCAAGTTTAGGTTATCTCATGGGAGAGAAATGAGTGTTCTAACTAATGTATGTCAAATAATGATTAATTTGATTATGCATTTTATGAATTTGATTTTAAAGACATGAAGGAGAGTTTACCTTTTGAGTTGGTACCTTCAAAATGGGATGAGAGCCTAATGATGATTCCTTTAAAGAGGGAAAATCATTGGAATTAAAGAATTCTATCTGGGCTCTTGAACCTTCAAGCTTTAATAAGATAAGATAGGCACATGTTAAAGCTAGTGTGATGGATGATAGTTTTTTATTCAACTTGGTAGTGATTTTTTCGACTATAATGATGAGAATCATGATCATTATGATGATTGTAATGAAATTGTAAGTCATGTTGTGAATGATGAGAGCAACATGACTTTTGATATCATTATTAGTGAGAGGAATATCAATAATAGTAATGTGTTTAATGATGATGGTTATTGGCATAGTCATTGTGAGAAGGTCATTATTGATATTGGTGAAGACATTTATAATGATATGATTTTCCAAAATTTGAAGATGTTTGTTATTGATTATAGTCAGGATGAATTTGTAAAATTTGTTAATAAATTTGATTGTCTTGGATGTAAAATGGATAAGTAGCATGAAGATAATCCAATTTTTTGTGGTGTTGATGGCGAAAGAGGCCTAGATGGTAGTCTTCTAACCACCAAGAAGAGAAAGGTAAAGAAGATGAAAAAGAATGATAGAAGGGATGTTTGTTTGAGGAGACTTAACCCTTTTAAATTTCCTTACTCTTATTATGTTTCAAGTCATGAAATAAAGACATGGATTTGTTGCTATCAAGATGTAAGCATGGTAGAGCATTTAAGGGTAGAAACTATATCCACTTTTCTTTCATGTAACATTTCATTGTGATGTAAGTACAAAATTATGCTAATATGTGCATGTGAGTTTATGTGTATCATGCATACATTATGTTATGTGCTTATATGTGTTTGTAAAATAAGTTTTGGATGGCATAGATAAAATGTTATGAGCTCTAACCATTGAATGTATGTTGTGCTTTAGTTTGTGTATGAATTGTGGCCTATGTGAGGGATTGACAACTATCCCAAGTATAAAGATCTCTTATGTGGAAATCAAAATTCCTTTTTAAGGGGCAGGGTGCTGATGGAAACAACAAATAGACCAATGCACCATCTCTCCAATGATGGAATCTTTCCCTTAAGTTTGGAGGTGTTTGGGACCATTCTGGTAAGTTTAGGAGGTTTTGGGGTCAATGGAGATTTATATGGAGGTGTTTAGAAATTCTAGACCTCAAAACAAGCATCTTTATTTTTTTCCTTGGTAGGTAAGATGTCTCAATCTCAACTATAACTAATATGTTTCAAGCATTTCCTAGATATCTTAGCCTAATCCTAGAAGTTTCAAATTCTTCTAAGATGTTTGAGGAAATATGCCTCCATCTATTACAAGGCATCTCATTTGAGATCTAAAAATTTCGAGTAAGATGTCTCATTCTCCTTCAAGATGACTCAAGTAGGCATAAGATATTTTTGTACAAGTTTTTAAAGATTTAAAATTAAAATTTGAGAGGTAGGAAAGATGAAGAGACATGGAAGAAAAGATATAAATAGTCCTCTTGAGTCTTCATTTTATGTAAGAGATTCTAGGAAGTAAGTGGTGAGTTAAGAGAAGAGAGTATATAGATAGAGTCTTGGATAAGTACCTTGATCATCATCCTTGTGAGAGTGTGATTTTCTTTAATTGACTATGTGTGAGGATTTGATTAAATCTCTTATCTATCCTTGGGAATGTGTGCCTTCTTTTAGTTGCAAATTCTTCATTTGAGAAAGAATAAAACTTCTATTTTCTTTGTTCAAAATTTCTATTTTTTTTTCATTAAGAGTTGTGGAATCCAAGGGAGTTCCTCATTAGCTAGTCACTTAGTAATTCTTGTAATGGTTATATTAGCCTAGGGCATGTCAAGAAAGTCAAGAACAAATACTTATTATTGTTAGGCTAGAATAGGTTTATGCTTATATTATTCTTAGTTAATAGAATTTATATTTAATTCACTATGTTTTACCTTAGTACTCTAAGAGCCATTTAACATTAGATAATCATATACCTCACTTAGAGTTAAATCATACATTTTAAATCTTACTAACTTTGGTGAGAAGACAATGATCATGAACTTATCATCAACTTGCTAGGATACTTATATTATCCCATTCATGAATTATGATTTGGTTACATGTTTATACTTGTGACTTGTATGGTTAGACATTAGGAACTCTTATTATTCATAATTGATGCAATTGTTAGGAATGGTACAAATACAAACTAGCTAATTGATTTTATCAAAGTTCATTGTATTTATATTTCCAAAGTTTATCTTTCAAATTTATAACAATGTCTAAGAAACACATACTTAAGCATTAATTAATTAAAAATAATTTCAAAATATAAGCTAAATTCTCCACTTGCTAGTGATCTTAATGAAAGTCATGATTAGAACTAAATTAAAGAGAACTAGAATGGAATGATGTAGCCAATAATCTCTTATGTATATGCTAATCCATACTATCCAGACTTCACTTTTATTTTCCATACAATATAGATGGAGAGACTTATAGAGTAATATTGTTATATCACTAGATGATTTTTCACCTTTAATGCTTTAGGTAGCATTACTTCAAGCTACTATTGACCATGCTCATAGAGGTTATCTGATTACTAAAAATATGAAAAGATGATATTAGTCAATCAGAGCTCAACTTCAAAGAGATGTAATAATGGAAGCAAGATAAAAATAAAAAAAGGACAAAAGATCACCTCAGACATTCATACTTTCTGAGAAAGGAGATATAGAATATCAAGTTAAAAAATCTCACTATCATCATCAATCCAATTCTTGACTATTTATTCTACGCAAGGAAGACCTAGGGTAATAGAAGTTACATTATATCTTTGCAAAAAAATTATGAAAGGGGTGATGAAGAACCTATAATAAGGAGGAACTCAAGACCTAAGACCTTCCATTGATCTAAAAAAAGATGAATCAAGGGGCTAAAGAAGAAGAATAGGCCAACATCATTGTTTAAGTTTTCCATTCTCTACATCACATTCATTGACTAATTCTAATAGAGATAAATGAAGACATAGGAAAAGTACTTTTCCTAGGGATCATGATAAGGAAAGGAGACGAGATCGTAATGCATGGCTAGAATGAGAAAGATACCTTAATGAAGATGAAGATGAAGAAGAGAAAATGGATAGAGAAAAAAGGCATATAAGAAGAGGCCATGAAGAGCACCAAAGGAGTCACTACTACAATAGATATAACAAACCCAAAGACTATGATGAACCCTTATTAGCCATTAGAAGCATGATTAATATAAGAGAAGCAATGTACATTCCTACAAGATATCAAAGGAACAATCGTATTAAATGACTTGATATGAATAATATTACAAAATTTGAATAAGGATATAATGTACAACACCACCTTTAAGCTTTCCACAATGCATGTATCCTACTTAATATTGAGAATGATTGGAAGAAATTAAACCTATTTTCAAGAATACTCATCAAAGAGGCAAATATTTGGTATAGATCACTAGAACTATAATTAATCCAAAGATGGAACATAATGTTATAATTGTTCAATGATAAATATCAAACTTAGGAGTGTTGAACCTAAGAAAGAAAATCCAAGGATGGAAATAATAGGTATATGAAATCCTTGATGCATCCATGGATGGGTATTATTCACTCATACATAGATGCCTAGAGCATGTATTTTCATAGAGGGAGTAGCTAAGGCATAAAATCAATGGGTTAAAAAATAAGACAAGAGAGATCCTTGGTGTAAACACCCAAGGAAGATTATTAGAGATGACAACCCATCACATACAAAGGTTATTGGACTAGGTTACTAAGAAAGATGATGGGTTAAGGAAAAGAAAGTTAGTTGAAGAATACAACAAGTATCATTTTCTTAGTAAGAAATATGTGTGATGAGTGGCGAGGTACCCCTACACTCAACCATACGAATATGAGCGTCTCATGGGTGATCTAGTCGAACTCCAAGGACTAAGTGCTTATGCGCCTTAATGGAACACTTAAGGTTAATCAATCGTTATCTTCCCAAGCTTACTTGTATTGTCATGGTTGTATGGTTAAGTAAGCTTGAGGTATATGATTTTTATATCTTTTATCTTTTTAATGTCTTATGCTAATAGGGAAAGGTGAAGAGAACTAAGTGACTAACTTTCATTAACTATTCATTAACTAAGTTCTAAGTCCTAGCACTAGTATCCATTCCCATTTGTTGCACACACCCTGAACCAGTGCAACGCTACTGGGATTACCAAACGCTACTCATTACTGGGTTACCAAGCGTTACACACATGCTCGAAGCGGTCATACTGAGTGCACTTAACTAGGAGAGTCAAGGGTTGAGAGAGATTAATTATCTAGGAAAGTGTTTAAACATTTAACAATAATTAATTACTATTTGGGTTAGTCCATATGCTGCAAGCTTTATCAGAAAGTTTGTCTTTATTGCCATACACAAATGTGTGCTCCGGTACAATTTGCTCAAATAAAGATCCATTCACTTTAAGACTCCTAGTATGGGCACATGGAAATTATTCTAACTCTGGAATGGTAAAACTGTTATAGTTTGGCTAAGGATCTAAATCTAAGTGCCTAAAACAAGGAAAGCCACATTTTATTTATAGACACTGCGGTAGGCCACGATATCACATACGCAATATCGCAGGGGTGGACGTGATATCAAGTACGCGATATCGCGGCTCATCATATCCCCATGACTGAATAAAAACTCATCCTCGAGTTCCTTACAAAATATTGGAAAGGTATGGGATTATTGACTTGAATGACACTAATGGTGAATGGGGTGACACGTGAACGGATCATCATTATAACACATGACAATATTAGTGTTCATGACAACACAAGTGAACACTATACACATTTGACATCCAGCCTGATTTGGTAGTTGAGAGAGAAGAAAGAGAGAGAGAGAGAAAAGAAGAAGTCTATTGCTGCCAATGCCAAGATTTTACCTTCTAGTGTTCATCCATAACTACACCATCAATCTTGTTCCTTGTGTAACTACTCTAGCACCAATCCATTCCAAGTGTTCTCTTCGAGTCTAATCCATTGGTGTATGATTGCCATCTGCACACACAACACAATCTTAAATTAGCAAGGGTAAATGAATGGTAATGAAGTTGATACTTTGCCTCAGTGTACCGTCTATTAAATGAGTTTTGATATGGCTGATGTGGATTTTGGAGATATAACACTGGTGACTACCCAAGGTGTATGGATTAAGAGAAAATTGAAAAATTTGGACTAGGACCCCCATGACTAAGAGCAAACCTCCAGTAGTAAGAGAATGGAAAAAGATAAGGAATAAGAAAGATGGAGAAAAAGAAACAATGGTAGCGCCAGTAAAATGGATGTCAAGGATGGAAATGAACAAAATAAAAGTTGATTGTGAAAATGTTTACGGGAAAGAAATTAACTAATGCACCAAATAGGTATGCCAGTGGGTCCTCCCCAAAGTAGGATCATGCCCATAATGCCCTAACAATCTCACATTCAAAGAGTCCGTAGGCTCTAGAAATGTCATTTGGAAGTAAGAGTTAAAGTCTTAACCACAAGAATTTACCAAAAAGAAAACCATGCATCAACCAAAATATGAACTATTGATACAACCGGTAATGAGGTGAAAATGGAGAAAGAAGGATGGAAAGAAGAGAATGGAATGGAGTCTCAAGAATAAGGTGGTGTACCGCCCTTTGTGTAGTTATGGTTAATGTGACTTAGTAGATCTCATTCCAAATCTAGTCTCAAACAATCCACATTCAGTGACTTCACATTAATACATTTGGCCAATCCATCCACTTGAAGTAGCAAAAATGCTTCCACCAAAGAGTCACCACCATTCCGAAGAAATGAGAAAAGGAAAAGTAGGAAGCAAGAGAGGGTCTTAGTTAGAGGGAACATATTTGGTTAGCTCCATAACCAACGCTTGTAGCCCAGATGCTTATTTCGTCTAAGGGGTGTGCTTTGAATTCTCACTATTTTTTTTATTTTTATTTATTTATTATTATTATTATTATTATTATTATTATTTGCATGAGAACCACACCATGCAAAGACTTATTATTTTTATTAGCTTAGCTTCCCGATAATGGAGCAACATCAGAATGGTAAGGAAAACTCATGAAGAAAGCATCCCAGCACCCAAGAGAATGGCCAGCACAAATGCATCAAATCCCCTTGAATTCACATCCTTTTCAATCCTTGAGTCCTTTCTAAGTTTGAGAAATGCTGTCACCAATTTTTTTATAGTTCTTATTATTGAAAGAAAGGGACTGTATAGTTCCAAGCCAAGAAAGACCATAGAAATTCATGGATGTATGGATGATGTGGACCCATTGCTTGTTATATCAAAAGAACCATACCTTAGTATCAACATTATAACTCAAAGGTAAAAACCAAACATTGGCAATCAATAGAATATAGTTCATACCACCATTAGGAGCACTTATTAGGTGACGAATCTAACAAAATAAAACAAATAAACACACAAATAAATGAAAAAGTGTAAATGATCTTGCAGAACAAAAACAAGAAAAGTGAAAGAAATTTGTAAAACAAAAATGTGTAAAACAAAAACTTAAAAAGGAACTGAGGGCTTTGATTGATCAGCATAGGTGGCCATCTCCCCCATGACTGAGTTGAAAGGAGGAGATCCAAAATAATGAGCGAGGTCATCCTCTCTCCTATGTACTATGTGCATTGACCGTTCTAGATTCATGATAAGGTTTGGTCTGTTGCACATCGACTAGTATTCTCTTATCGGAGAAATTATTTGAATTTTTTAGGAGTTTCCAAGTTCCCTCAATTGATGTTTTTAGGTTAATGGTTGGAAGTTGGTGATACTCTTACTCCAGTGCATCTATTCCTTCTACGCGGGTGCAAGTTGGTCCCCCAGTTAGTTCTATGCACATTGGTGAGTTGCTCTCTTAATTAGCTGTCAACCACTGGGTGTCTTCTTGTTGTGTGGTTGCTACATATAGGCATTTTTGTATGTTAATTTCTTGGGCACACTAGTTGCATGTAGGCAATGCTGAACATTCCTGTACGTAATCACCCCCTATATCACTGTATGTAATGCATGGAACTTTCTTCTTCTCGATCTTCCCAAAAGTGTTTTCCTTAGATATTTCCATGGAAAGATCACAGATTCCTAGGCATGCATTTATGGTACTTAGCCATGCCCTCCCCATTATTATTGGGAAGTCCCCTTTGTCATTTTTTACTTGTATCACTACGAAATCAGCTGGGTATGACCAACCACACATAGTGGTAACGATGTCCTCCACTAGTCCCAAGGGAATAGTGATGGACTATCAGCCAGCTCTACGTGAATATTGCTGTTCTTGAGTGGAGGCAGGTTCCAGGCTTTATACATCTCTTGTGATATTAAGTTGACTTCGAAACCTGAGTCCAAAAGAGCTTTACATGGTTCATTCCCAATGACTTGGAGATAGATTAAAGGACTTTCAGGATCAGAGAATTTCCTGGGAAGGTGGCCCTCCTTAATCCAGTCAGTGATGGCATGTGTTAACATAACTATGTGCAATGTGCTCTGTTTTTGGTTTGAAGGGAGCTCTGAAGCCTTATTTGATGGAGAAGCATTCAGAGGCTCAACCGCTTGTGGTTGTGAGAGCTTGGTTGGACTGTTGGTTCTAAAGAAAGGTCTTCTCTTTGTACGGTTGTCAGAACTAGTAGCGGGTTGAAGGTTTACAGCTCTCGTAGCATTGCATTGTTGTGGTTGAGTGGGGAGTTTCCCTTGCATTGCTGGAGCGGGTGGTAATGGAGCTATTAGTGTGAGGGTTGCAGATGGGTTTGGAGGATGGTATGTCTATGGGTTATCTCTCCCAAAAGAAGGAGTCCTATAATACTCCTAAGCTTGGTAGTGACGTTGTGGTGTCACATGACCAACCAAGTCATGTGGAGAGATTGGCTGCTGCACATAGTAGCCATATGGATTCGGTTGCCGATAAGGGTATTGTTGCCTTGGTGGTGGCATCCTCCATGACTGTGGGTATTGCCACTATTGGTGTTGCTTAATAGGTTATGGTAGAGTTCCACTTGGGCAATACATTAAAGGTTGGTGGAACTGCCTTGGGTTACCTTGGGGATAAGGTAATCGTCAGGGTGCTTACTATTTGTTAAGTCATGGGTTAAGTGCATACACCCCAGACTCTTGCAGATGTGAGATTATTAGGCAACATCCCCTAGGATGGTTGAATTGGCATATCTCACATCCACCATCATTGTCCGTATTAGAATCCACAAACTTTTTGGTGATGGCCATTTTACCCTTACCTTTGTTACATGCATGGTCCAAATTCCTCTTTTTCTTTTTTTCATAGTCACTACCTCACTCCTTAGACTCCTCTACAATTTTAAGAACAAGTTCAAATCTACTATCTAGGGAGTCCCACATTTGGTCTACCTTTGCCAACACTTTTGTTGTTAATTTTTGCAGTGGCAAGGTTTTCCTATGCACCATCTCAATGAGTGGTGACTCTTCCTCCTCCTCACAGAATCTTACTCCCCTTTTTCAAACGGAAGGATCACAGTTGTACTCTTCCACACTTTCTCTCTTACATAGCTCTCCTTCTTCCTTAGCTACTTGTTCCAACAATCTATGGACCTGATGGGACCTAATCTCTAATAATCTCCCTTGGGCATACGTTCCAAAGGTTCTCGTTGTTTCATGCCTAAGTCCATCTATGAGATGGCATAGTTGATCCTACTGCAAGTAACCACGGCCTGGGCAATGATGTAACAGTGCATAATATCAGCCCATGGCAGCATCCAAGGGTTCATGACTTCCCGGCTTCCATCCTTGGATTTTCTTTCACAGGTTGGACACTCGAGGGTACGTTTGATACTTATCATTAAATAGTTCTAGCATTGTACTCCACCTTCGAATGGATTCTGGTTCTAAGGACCAGTACCAGCTTTCCGCTTCTTTTACTAGTGTCCTTGGAAACAACTTTAGTTTTTTCCATTCATTCTTGATGTTCTGCAAGGCACATGCATTGTGAAATTCTTGTAGGTGATTTTGAGGATTAGTGTCATATCCCCCTTCAAATCGTGGAATATTATTCATGTCTAACCTCTTGATCCTACTATCTTTTTGGTGCCTTGTGGGAACTCTTACGGCCTCCGTGATATCTAACATGCTTCAGGTCGTGAGTAGAAGTTCTTCGTGGTCATTTCTTTCATAGCATCTGTGATGTCTACGTGGTTACCTACTCTCCCTTCTTCCATGCCGTGATTCTCTCAAGTGCCCTTGTCCTCTTTCTTGACTCTTTCTTCGAGGTTTCTCACTATGTTTACCTTGATCCTCACTATTAGGCTCATTATGAGTACGTCCTGATACTGAAGTAGAGGGTGAATGTGGTGATGAAGGTGAAGAAGAAGAAGAACCATTGTCATGATGATGTTTCCTACCTTCTCTTCAGTGGTCTCAGCCCTGATCATGATTACGATCAGACTGCTCGTCCTTATCATGTGTTTGTGTTCCCTCATTGAACACTTGGTGTTTGTGGGGATCAGAACTAGGATTGTGAATCATGGAGTGGAGGTTCTAATACATCACCTCCTAACCATCATTAGGAGGGGGAACATCATTTTTTGGAGAACCTATTAAAATAGGTTCACCACCCTTAATGTCACTTAATATGGGTGGAGCGTTATGGGCTTCTTTGCCCTTCAACAATGTATAGTATCTCTCCTATCGCAAGTCCCTTTGACATTGCACTTTTGTGGGATGGTAATCCCTTGTGTCATAATCGCATGCAATGTATTCTGCATATAATTGTGACATGCCTACTCACGCAAGAGCACGAAGAAGCATGTTGGGGACTGCTCGATCTGGAGGCAACACTATGTTACCCTCTAAGTCTCTCCAACATAGTTGTTCATCTTGATGGAGAATAAAGGTAAAGTCAGGTACATACTCATCATGATAAATATATACCACATGGAACTGTTGAGGCACTGGCGGATCTTGGTTACGTGTGATGTGTCGCCGACTGTCTCTTGTGTTGGTCCTAGGTGGTGAAGTGCTTTTGTGCAAAGAAGAAGACATTTTTGTCTTATTCAGTGTGCTATTTATCGTTATATTATTTTTCTTTTGATCAACCCTAAGGGTTCGTTCTAGCGTCCCAACAATATGAATGATCTTCTATGTTCTACGTAGCACACAAACAACTAAGTCCCTGGCAACAACACCAATGATGAGTGGCGGGGTACCCCTACACTCATCTGTTCCCACTTGCCGCACACACCCTGAACCAGTGCAACGTTGCTTGGATTACCAAATGCTACTCGTTACTATGTTACCAAGCATTACACACGTGTTCGAAGTGGTCGTACTGAATGCACTTAACTAGGAGAATCAAGGGTTGAGAGAGATTAATTATCTAGGAAAGCATTTAAACATTTAACAATAATTAATTACTTTTTATCTTAGTCCATATGATGCAAGGTTTATCAGAAAGTTTGTCTTTATTGTTGTACACAAATGTGTGCTTAGGTACAATTTGCTCGAATAAAGATCCATTCACTTTAAGACTCCTACTACGGGCACATGAAAATTATTCTAACTCTGGAATGGTAAAATTGCTATAGTTTGGCTAAGGGTCTGAATCTAAGTGCCTAAAATAGGGAAAACCGCCTCTTATTTATAGAAATTGCGGCGAATGCGAGCAGCTCATCAATGTGGAAATTTGTGAAAAACAAGGGGATGAATCAATGGAGGATGTGATTAAAAGGAAGAATTTGTCCATAGAAAAATTTATTAATGACATTGTAGCCAAAGTTGAAAAGATGTGAGACTTAGTTGATGAAAAATTTGCAACTACACTAAAGATTGTGGAAGAGTAGATTGAGGAAGCATTTTCTAGAAACAAGGATAAGAAAAAGAAGAAGGATAATGGACCTAACAAATATAAGAATAAAGGAAATGTTTTTTGTGGTGGAAGAGGTTATAGATTTGGGTTCTAAAAAAGAAAACATGTGTGATGTATGTTAGTATAAACATTTTAGACAATAATGAAGATAAACACTAGAGGTGAAGTTCTTAAATTTAATTGAAACACTTGATCAAGAACAAGCTTGACCAAGTAGCTTCTAAAGTATGAACAAATAAATATCTTATCAAAATATTTATAATTAAAATGCATATATAATAGAAGAATTTACAATATTATCAAATGAGATCATGAAATTCAATAATACTTGATCCTATAAAATTTGTAATAAAATTATTTGGGTGTTAATATTATACATGTAGAGCATAGTCCAACATGTTTCATACATTTAGAAGAAAAAATGATAATCTAAATCAAGATGGTAAAGATATTAAATTCCTCTTTTCTAATAATAAAATATATCCAAAACCCCAACAATTAATATTATCAAAACTATCCTATATTTTGAAATGTGCATAGGAAGAATTAATCATATATTATATGTTACACATGTTGTAGGAGGTCAATTATAAAATAAAAGACACATCATTAGTTTTATATTAGACATATCTAACATTACAACTAGACTTCATTTCAAGATTCTTTGATTTTTAATGTTAATGTTGAAAAGAAATGATCAATTGGAAACTACTTGTTGTAACTTTATCATAAATAAAAAGTGTGTTTATGCTACATTGAAGTATAAGATAGAGAATGATCTATTATATTAAGATTTACGAATAAATATGCATGCTCTAGATGATGTTAATGATATACTAAAGATCATATTTTTAATAGAATTCATTACATTACATTATCTAAGGAAGGTGGAGAGATGAATTTGTCATTTTGATGGTTCCTTAGTAAATTTAAATGAATAAAATATTATTTAGCACACATCATTTGTAGCATTTGAACTAGTTGTTCTAGGAAAATATTTTGATTTTAAAATCCAAATGTTGAGCATTCATATTAAAGTAGTGACTACTACTTTTAGAGTTATATGTTAATGAGTTTAACATAGTTGAAATGCTTCCAATATCATTTTCAACATTGTTTGCATGTGGAAACTATGACTTTCTTACAAGAAGAGCCAAGATGTTAAGTTTCATGAATATACCAAACATATTCTTTAATGTAAGCATGATAAAATTGGATATAATAAAATATTTAGATACTACAACTTTTATCCTTTCATGTTGCTAGATAATGTTACTTTTGTTTGTATTTATTAACTAATACTATGTTCCTTCCATTTATAAATATCATATTTATAGCATGAGAATAAGATATTATGCATTGAAATCAATGTTGGTATTCTTTAAAAAAATTATTACCAAAGCACTATTAATTACGTAAAGAACTACAAAATGCATAAAAAGATATATTTGTTGATAATTTAATGAAATATAAAACTACAATATAAAATCACATTCCTACTAAAGAAAATATAAAGAATACATTTTTTATTTGATAAATAAATGAGGTCTCCTAATATTGTTTTTTTTTTCCAAGTGTAGTTGATCTTTATGGGATGTACCTATATAAAATGATGTTTGAAGAACTCTAAAAAATTCTTGTATAGTAAGGAATTGGAGAATGAAGAATATTGTTTAAAATCCACATATAGTTTCTAAATTCATGCATCTTTGACATAAAGAATGCTAAGAGATGATGTTCTTAAAGAAATTCAAAGTAATTAACTATTAGACTAGATATGAATGATAACATCATGATTCATCACATGTCCATGGCTTTCTTTGAGTTAAGGAAGTTTCAAATGTTAATGATCTTAATTAGAATAACTGTTAGAGTTCAGTTTTACGTCTCTTGGACAATTCTAATTACCCAAGGATCTTAGTCTATGAGAAACTTGACACACATTATATCATCTTAAAAAATTATAAATTCTAGATGGTATGCATCATTCTTCTTAATCATATTACTTAGAATTCATTGCAGTTGTTTCTAGACTTTCATTGTACTTGACTAGTTTATTATGAACTTTGCTTATCTTGTGTTTATGAATTGCTATCTTGGTTCATTAGGATTTATGAAATACTTCTTCATAAGCCTTTTTCCTTCTTCACCATCATAACCTTCTAAATGGCCTTCTCTTGTTATTTAGGAAATTGGACCAAGCTACATATGGAACAACTTGGACCTTCTCTTTCTCTTTAGAAAACTAAAATCCAATGCTACAAGAATTACACTTGTCTCCTATAATACTTTCTTCTTAACTTCAAGTCAATTATTTAACCTTTTGGTCTTTGTGCTTGACTGCTTGTTACGAACTTCGTGTTTCATAATATTTACTTCATATCTCTGAGTTACTGATTGCTTCAGCTTGTTTATTTATATGCATGATGGTGTCTTTACTTTTTTAGTGCTCTTCATTTATTGATCCATTAATTCTTCTTTAGTTCTTTTTTTAATTTTCCCACATTCATAACTTGGGTGTTGGTTGATAATATTTTTTAGAAAGGTTGTGATTATTCTTGGGTTACAAGTCACATCTTTTCATTACAAATTAATTAAGGGTGGTTACAACTAGTCTTGAGGGAATATGAAATTAATAATTATACATTTCTATCTCATATATCTCAACAATGACCCTAAAATAGTGAGGAAGATGATGAAGTTCTTTGATGTAAATGAATAACAATTGCATGGAATTCTATATTTATACAAGATGATGTACTATATAATGAAACTTTCTATTCTAATCAAAATTTTAAACATGTTATTTATTGCCTTTTTAATTTTTACAATTTTTTATAAATGTTTAGAACATTCAATAATTTTCTCCCTATATGTGATTTACAAATGCAAAGACTTAATAACCATAAGCATCTATGATATTTTAATTATGACCTACTTTGTTTCGTGGATCTTGATATTGATTATGATGACTTATTAATTTCTATTTAATGATGTATAATTTGTAGATAAGAAGTTTATTTATGATGACAAAAAGATCTAGAGGTTTGCATATACTTTGTATTCTTTTTATATAATCTACTATTATATTTTGAAAAAAATTGATATGACTTCCACTATGATCATTATTGAAAACAATAATGTTGATCAAAAGCTTTTTATATGCAAGTATAGTGTTTGATGGATGCTACAACTTGAATAAGATGTATCCAACAATATTTAGATAAAATATAAATCATAAAGAAAATACTTAAGATAAATATTCATTATAGAATTAGTATGCAAACATGGACAACAAACATAGACTTTTAGCCTTTTCTTAATAAATACCTTCAAATTTTAGGATAATATATAATATTGAAGTTCATCTTAGCTAAATTATAGATTTATATTACACATATATAACTAAGCTAATGACCACTAGTCATTGATTAAAGGGGTTATGCATAAACAAGGATTTTAAAAAATAAATTTTGATACTATATATTAGCTTGATATTTGAATATAATGGATAAATTATATATATTTTAAGTAATGTTAAAAAATTTTAAAAAAAATATGTAACAATACAAATACAATAATTTATAATAACATATTTTTTTCTAATCCAAGGCTTTTATGAATTTTTAGACATTGACAATAAATAAAAGTAAGACTTTTATCAAGGTTGCTCTCTAGCTCACTCTCTTTTTATTATTGCTACAAATTTTCTTAGAAATAATTTGCATTATGATCTACAACGGAATATCTTTAATGGAATTTTAATTGGTAATCAAGATATCAAATTGCTTAAGATGTACTTTGTAGATGATTTTTTTTATGATTAACAATTATCTGCATCATATCAATACTCTTTTAAAAAGAGTGGAGGAATATTGCATGTTAATTGACTTTTGTATTAATTGGAAAAATATGCTATTTATTATAATGGCTATATTGAGGAGTGGGTTACTTTTAAGCCTTGGAAAATCTTGAAAAAAATAATGTCTTTAAGATTTTAGTAAAATACATTTCTCTTTTAAGCCTAATCTTACTATTTTGTGGAATTATGTAGTTGATAAAATTGAAAAAAGCTTGATAAATGGAAAGAGAAAAAGCTCACCCATCTTGCAAAATTTTTAGTTATTAAGTAGATGCTTCAATTAACTTATGGTTATTATTGTAGTTGTTAGGATCCTTCTAAAACTTCATATGATAGAATTTATTATATTATCTATTGGTTTCTTTGGTTTGCTAAGTAATATAGAAAATGTTTTTCTAGAGTTGCTTTGGATATTTAAACTAGAAGCAAGAAAGATGAATGATTTGGTCTCATTAGTTATTATAGCCAGGGTATTTCTCTTGCAAAAAAATAAATTGGATTCTCCTTTTAATAAATAGAATTATGCAGGGAAAACATAAGAATGATAATAGTTATTCTTCTAATAACTTTATTCATTACCTTCTTTTTTTTTTCAAGCTATTTCTATTCCTAGTTAGCTAATTCTTAAATAAATTTTCAAGACATGTTGCAAGCTTAGTAAATATTGGAATTCCAATAATATTATTTTTAAAAAATATATGCTTAAGAAAATTAGCCCATGATGGCTTCCTTTTAGTGAAGGAGCTTAGACTAATAATTCATTTAGACTATGTATCACTTGGAGTAAATTTTTGTATGACTATAGTTTATTGTCTACATATGTATGATAGATGGATTACATGGAGTAAACTTCTAGCTTCTATGGTTTAAATAGAAAGAGGAAAAGCATTTTAAAAAATTAATTTCTACTCTTAAGAATTTATTTAAATTTAAAATTAAATAAAGGCCTAAAATGCAATTATCATAGCACTTTTGGATGAGAAAACTAAAAGACATTTGAAGAGCTCCTACATTTCCTCAAATTTGTATTTTCATGGTGTCTTATTTCTAAAGTTCTTCCTTTTGAAAGTTATCTTAAACATATGAGAAATATGTCTCCTTAATGTTCTCTTTGTATAACTAAAGACTTATTTTTTCATGTTTTTTTAAGTGCCTTGTTGCTCAACATGCTTGGAAATGGATATATTGAATTTGCACCAACTTTTAACCAAGCATTAATAAATTCATTATTGGTGATAAGTCTACTTTATCTAATTTGTTTCTTTGCATTTGAAAATATCATTGACCACTTGTTCTCCACTCTATGTGGAAGCTTTAATGTACAATTATTTTCGAATAGCAGGAGCATAATCATGATCTTTCTTCAGGAGTTAAATACCATATTTTCAAAGATGTCACTTTTAGCCATAACTTTAAGCAAAAAATCTCTCAATAAAAGTTGAAAAATTAGTTTATTTTTTACAATATTAATTTCTTTTTGTTTTGTAGGTTCAAGGATGAGAAGCTTTTAGCTTTTGTTGCTATTTATTCATTATTTCTTATTGATGTATTCTTTTTTCTTTAAAGAGAGTTTTCTTCTTTTCTCTACAAAAAACTACATAGTAAGAAGTAAAAACTTGTAAGGGCACTTCTAAGTAAGGCCAAGTTTTGATCCTTTTACTACCTAGAGGAAAGGTATTTTAGGATTGGTTGTAAGGATGAAAACTTGAAAAGACATTCACAAAACGATTAGGCTTTTTCTTTATTCTCTCTATTTGATGATTTGATATACCTTAAATTTTATTATTATTATTGTTTTCTTTTTTGAGGTTTAACATCCCTCTATCTAAAACAAAACAAAAAAAAAAGGATAACATCAATATCATTAAATCATTATTTATTTGGGAGGAATGTTGGAATCCAAAACTTTCTTTAAAACAATATTTACCCTCAAGACATATAGAAAAATTAGAACTTTATAACTTAACATTACCCACCAAAATCAAATATTCTTTATTGAATATACTATATCAAAGACTTAGAAATTAGAGAAAATGTCTTTAAACTATCAAAATTCTTTACTAAATATAGTATAATTAATATAAGACATGTTATTTATTCAATTGTCTATATTCAAAGCCCATATTAACCTGAAAGGTAGTTAGTAAGTTCCTCTATGTATTATTAGTAAAATAGACACTTATGTTGGATGTTCATGATCATACAGTATTTTAATATAAAAAACAAACTCAATAATGACATGATGGTTTACATTGGGGACTCTAAATTAATTTTTTAATAACTTCAAAGACACCATTAGTTAATCTAGTTTTTGATAATAGATGCATAGTTATTATAACTATTATATTCATATTGAAGTTTTCTTTTATCTTTAGATAAAGTATTCTCCTTATCTTTTCAAGAAAACCTTTATTAAGAAGTAATAACTCATAAGGATACTTTTGAACAAGGGCAAGGTTCAATTCTTTTCCTTATCCCAATGGCTACTTTTTTTAGCATTAGTGTTAAGGATGAAAACTTGGAAAAGCATTTCCAAAACCATTGGAATTTTTTCTAGATCATCTCTTTTATGTTGATGATTTGATGTCGTCTAATTTTTTTTAATTATTATTCATGTTTTTAAGGTCTAACTTCCTTACATTGTTACAAATAACAATCATTTTATTATAATTAACTTTTTCCATCATTCTATAATTTGATACCATTTGTGTTTGTATTAACTAAATATTATGCATTTGGCATTTATTATTTTAGTAATATTATTTCATTATGCACATGTACCTTATCCTTTATATTAAAAAAATGCATGAAGCTCTCAAATCTATTTTGCCCATCTGATGTTAATGAAAGATCCATGCTTAGGCTCAAATAATCATAATCATTAATAAGTATTTTTTCCTCTAGTATATTTATTCAACCTTCATTGAATCTTTACTATTATGGATCATCTCTTCTCTATCCATACACTAGATCTAAAGTTACAAATGAACTAAAATCTAATAATAAAATTTCGATATGGATTTTAGATCATATGTATAATATAACATCTTTTATAGGAAGAATTTGTGTAATATCTTTAATAAGTGTAATAGATTTACTAGTAAAGTAGTATGTTCATTATTTGAAAATATCTTTTTTAGCTATCTATTAGTGTTGTTGAGTAATCTACTTTCTATAAAACTAATTTTATCTATAATAGTATATTTTCTATATTTTTATTAGTTCTATAATGATGCCAAAGTAGATATAGTAGCAATTTTTACTCTTTTAATCAAAGATTTAATACAAAAGGTATTATTGTTTTATTAATGTTATAGATTGTAACCCTAGTAGGTGCTACAACTATTACATTGTTTTATTTAAAGAGTAAGCTCTACTAAATTCTTTGCAAATGATATTAATGAGGTATGATTTTCTTGTTACTACTATTTCTTGAACTATCATCAATAGAGGATTATTTTAACCAAATTCAAAGTGTTTCGCATATAGATGGCTAATGATAATCTTATAGAATTTTTATTTAACTAAACAATATAGGTCTACTTCACCATAGTCATTCCTTGAATGTGTTGTTATCTCATCTAATATATGTCTATGAATAATAGAAGTAGCACACTTTCCAATATCTTCTCTAGGATAGTAAGTGAAATAATCTTCTCTATCTCAATTTCTTATTTCAAGCATTTTACATTTACTTCTTTGAAAATAATTCAATGTAAAAAGATGTTAATTCAGTATTTCAAAATCATTTTCAATAGCATGCTAACTTTAAGAAATGATATCTTTGTATTCTTCTTCTTCTTCATAAGCAAACCAAAAATCTTCATTAAAGGTTTGCCTTTTAATTTTATAAATATATCAAACATATATACATTTTTATTCAATTTCTTAATCAATTCTATCACGATCATGTTTTACATGTCTAAATGGGTAATTTAGTAACAAATAGGTTCATCAATAATCTATCCATTTTTTTCATCCATTATTGAAAGGCTTGTAAATGTAGAATAAGTTCTAAGCATAACTTGTTATGATAAAACCTTCTATATTTGTGCCTCTTTATTTTTAGAACTAAATGTAAAATATTTCATAACATTAAATAATGAGAGTTTACTAGTTTAACCTAGTTTATTTTGATATTAATTGATAATTTATGTTTATATTTTAAATTCTTGATCTCAATTAGCATTTGATACAACTCTTTTATAAACATCTCTCAAAAAATTTATTATGTTGAATGTTCTACTACACATAATCAAGGAAAGCTCATATAGCACATGGCAAACCTCCATAGCATTAAATTTGTAAAATCTTATTACCGAATGTCATGGAAAATATTAAATATATGTTATATTTGACAATGTGCATTAAAATAATATAGGAAAATGCAAAAGAAAATGTAAAACAAGATTTATAAATAAGGAAATTGAAATTGAATAAGTTTATTTGAGTTATGCTCTAAGGGTTCCTAGGGTTGCCTTTCTTCAACATCTATCTCTTAGAAATAATTCAACATTATCACCATGGTTAGGCTTAGACCTAGTTAGAAGGGATGATCAAGTTCTTTTATTTTTCACTTTACCTAGCTCTTTTTAGTTGCAATTGTTGGCTTTGTAGCTTCATGGTGGCATGACCTCTAAGTTACTAGTATAAATACCTTAGGTGAAATCCCCAAAAGTTCCCTCAAGTGATATGCTTGTAATTATAATGTATCCTTTCATTAACGATTTTTTAACAATAATTACAATTATTGGTTATGGAATAGTATCATTTTGGATGGGGATGTAATAAACTATCATCCCTTAGCTATCATTGATCCTTGAGCATTTGATGTTTCTCCATGATTGAATGCTTTAATCTTCTCCTTTGTAATGGTATTTAAGGTTTTCTCATTTATTTTGCAAATGAAAATATAAATTAGAAGGGATATAAAGAAAAATAAATTAATCATCATATTAATAAATTACATTAGTTCCCATGGCAATATAAAGAGGTGAATTAACTACTAATCACAAATCCTAAACATAGTTATATGACATGCATCTTGTGTATCTGGTTACTCAAGTTAAAGTAGGATAAATCTTTATTTTCAACTTGTATTACTTAAGAATATTTACTTAACTAACTTCTAGATATATGAACTAGATAAAAAAAGGATAGTAGAAAAAACAATAAATGAAATAATAATTAAAAAAACTCATTGTTACTTTATCTTTTTGTAGGGATCAAGATATGTACTTGTATTTTAGCCATGATGGGAATATGATTAGATGTGGTACCCTAGATGATAAGGTTTAATCTTGATCTTTGACTTCGTACTTGTGAATTAACTCTAATAACTTAATAACTTGGAAGAGTCAAGTATCATACCAAATATAATAAAATTTTTTGACAAAGAAGGATGTTAAACCATTCTTGGTAATTATGATAATGTAATTAGCAAATTATGATCCCTAATGAATACCATTCATGAGCATCATTTGCTTCTAAATTCGATAATTTGAGTTGTCTACCAATAATTTACAATTGGTAGAATATGCACTAGCTAAAGAAATTGTATGCTAAATTAATAAAAAAAATATTTAAATTTGACTCGTCATATACAAGATCTAACTTCGCTAATGCCAATCCCAAGTTTAGATATGAAAGTAGGAGGGTTAGTGTTATGTTGGAAATTGATTGTAAAAACCTTACCAAATCTCATGAATGAGTTCTTTTTAGATTTTTTTGATGCTATGGTTTTCCTCAAAAGTTATGTGTAGTAGTCATAGGACCTAGTTGCTGTGAAAAATGGACAAGAATTTGCTAAGATATCCTCCAAAAATAACATGCAACATTGTCACGTAAATCTTACAAAAAGTAGACAAGGATTCCAACATTAGGAAGAGATGTGGATAAAGAAGCAAGTCTAGCAATAGAAATTTCAGATGGCAACCTACAACATTGACACTCTCAATAAAAAGACCTTTTAATTTACTACTACCATAAACAAATGAAGAATTTTCATTACTTGCCTCTAAGAAATAAGATGAAAATTGGAGAAAGCTAAAGATTTAGGCTAGGGTTATAAACTCTTCTACCTAGGAAAAGAAAACCACTGAAATGTAATGAGCATAATCATTGATCAATCTATCAAAGATAAAATGGTACAAGTATATCACCATGGTGATAAAATATGGACATCAAACTTTTACTTAGAAAAGAGATCAGTAGCATCTTCAGTGTATCTGCTTCACGTATTTGATTAAGTGGGATTTTTGGGATTCCATGGATTAGGTGCTTCAAGATATTCCCCAACAAGAAAACATATTTATTGAAGGGTATTTTAATAATAATGTTAGACCTATGAAAATGCAATATGATAGGATTCATGGAGGACAAGGATTTGGAGAGTGCAATGATATGGACGATTCATGACCATAATTTGCAAGTGCCTATGAACTTGCAATTATAAATACTTATTTAAAAAAAGGATGGAAAATTTAATTACATATAAGAGTGATATGAATAAAATAAAAATTTATTATTTCTTATCATGCAAAAGAGACTAGGCCACATGCAAAAACTACATGGTTATACATGGAGAATGCCTTGTAACTTAGCATCAACTAATGATTATGGATTTAGCTATACACAGTTTTAAAGATAACACAATAAAAGGGACTAAATGCATAAAATGGTGGAATTTGAAAGAATATAACATCATTTTATTCAAATAATAATTACTTCATGAAGGCACCTAGAATTAGGATTGCTTTGCAAATTTAATTAGGGACTAAATGAAAAGTTTCATTAGAAGATTAGAAAGAATATTTTGGATCAAACAAAAGGAAAAAAATACATTTCAAAGAAGACATGGTGGTGGAGTGATGAAGTGCAACATTCTATCCAAAATAAGGAAACATTATTTAAGAAATGGTAGTCAAGGGTATCTAAGAAAACAAGTTGATATATAAAATTGCAAAGAAGGAGACAACTGTAGTAGTAGATAAAGTCAAACATAATATTTTGGATAGTTTTTATGAGAAATTAGGAATAGAGGTAGGAGAAAAGTATATTTATAAAGTGGAAAAAATTATAAATAAGAAATGTAACAACTATGATAATGTCAAATGCATCAAAGAAGTAGATGAAAGAATTTTGGTAGAAGATAATGAAATTTTGGATAGGTGAAAAATTTAATTTCAAGAATTATTAAATGAAGAATTCCCAAAAGAAGACATCCAAGAAGAAGAACCTAATTTTGGTTTGGTTAATGAAATTTCCATTTTCAAGGTAAAGATAGCCTTATTAAGATAAAAAATTGAAAATTTTTTGGACTAGATAACATTCTTATAGAAGCTTCAAAAGCATTGGGAGATACAAAAGCTTCTTAGTTGATACTTAATGAGTGGTGAGGTGCCCCCTACACCCAACCATACTAATCACAAGTGTTCATGCACAACCCAGTCAAATTTTGTGGATGGGACTAGTTGTGGCATCTAGATCGTTATGCCTTGATCACAATTCACTATCTTCCCACTTGGACTAGTGGTATTTTTGTCATGTATGATTTAGTCTAGAGTGAGGCATATGATTCTTCATGCTGTTTCAACCTTATGCTACTCCTAACGATAATAAAGAAATCATTTGTTTAAACTAATTAACAATGGAAAGTAAAGTCTAAACTAGCCTATGGGTAATGAGTGTCTACTCCCAACTTTTCGTACATGTCCTGAATCCATGTATCCACTACTGGGATTACCAAGTGCTATGCTACTCGGAAAACCAAGCAATAATGCTATTGGGATTACCAAACAAATATGCATTTATGATCGAAACTAGTTGCACTCATTCCACCAATTCATTAACATGCATGGAAATGTAAACATTAACTAAGTACATAGAATATAAATTGCATTGAAAATAAATTTAATCTAAGTGAAAGTGTTGCAATGAATAAGAATCAATCTTGATCTTATTACCATTCATGGAATGTGTCCAAGTACATTGCCACTTGAATAATACACCATACAAGTGACTCAAATCCATACTACCAGCACTCATTGATTGTTTTCTAAGATTATAGAATAAAACTGCAAGAGTTTGACTACTCTATTGATAAAATAATGCCAATACATGACGGGAGCATGCGTATTTATAGGCAGAAATAGAGATTACATCAACGGGGCCTAGTCGACGCAACAAACTACGTCGATGAGGCCTAGTTAATGGGACCTAGTTAATGGGACTAAGATAACAAGGCTAAGATATTGAGGCTAACATATTGGAGCCAAGATATTGGGGCTAAGATATCAGGGCTAACCAAAAATTGACTTTTTGTCAAATATCCAAGCCAACTAATGATTCATCATACCCCCACAACTAAATAAAAACTCATCCTCAAGTTAACAGGATAGGAGCTAGCTTTCTTTACAAAAAATTAGGAATGATGGGATTATTAACTAATGCTAACTATTAACTAAATTTGAGTGCCACATTATAAAATTCTATTCAAGTGGATGCATACAAAATGACAAACTGACAAAAATACTAGACAGACATTGAAGATTACATAATTTGCAGAGGTCTTCAAGAATCTGCTGAAGATGATTCTTCTTGTTGCCGCTATCAATGGCAAACTTCCAGCCTTGATTTTTATGTTGATGCTTCTCTAGTAATGTGGAACATTCTTAAATGATGAACTAAAATTTCTTCTCATTGTCCCATGAATCTAGTAAATAGGTGATGCTTGAGCTACTATCTTGTATGTGCTACGATTTGTCCATGGGCATATCCTCCATTGTCCCCCTCTTAGCTTTATTTTCATGCCTAGAAAAAGACCTTCTTCCTTAGGCATTTCTTTAGCATCATTTGTACTCACCAAAGGATCGACATTAGTTTTGGTAAATTTTACTTAATAATTAAGCGTTTTCGGATCCCTTAGTTTTCATTTAAGCACAAGGTGATGGTAACATACTATGCCTAAGTATGAGGTAACTAAAATCATCAAGCTATGCACATTATTTTGATCAATTACTATTGGTTACCATGATGTTCAAAAATAGGATGTTAGAAAAATTAAAAATTTCAAAGTGAACATCCCTAGCCCCCATGACTAATAAGCATAACTTTGGAAGCACATAAGTTTTCAAAAAATTGAAACCAAAGGTCTAATTCAAAAGATGACCAAGAAATATTGAACTTGAAGGATATTTTAATAGAAAAATAGAAAAATGGTAAAAGGAAAAAAGTAATTGAAAGTGATGATAAGTAGTCCAAAAATTATGCATAAATTTAGAGAAATTTTCATTGATGTTCTAGAATATGTGAAGGTTAGTTCAAAGCCATGATCAATAAAATTTATGTAAGTGAATCCTCCCCAAAGTAGGATCTTGCCATAATGCCCTTGCATAACCACTTCTATAGATTTTTTTGGCCACTCAAGAAGTTAAATGTAGATGATGTCTTTGTTCCAAACAACACACAACTACCATTGTTAGGATGTTGCACTATACTACACAAAACCAAAAGGCTCATAATCACATGTAGTAGTGAGGTGAATAATGGAATGAGAAGGGATTGCAAAGATTTGGATTTAAGGTACTTGACCATGTCCACAATAGGTTCTTATGAAAAGCGTTATTAAAATGATCAACATACCTATCCGTTCAAGTTCAAACCAAGACCATATCATGAACAGTGACCTTGCATTGATGTGTTCCTTCTTGCAAACCACCATGAGTCCATAACCACCACAAAGAACAATAATCACTCTAAAAAGAGAAGAAAAGAGAAGAATAAAGAAAGGGCCTTAGTTAGAGGGGTGCCTTCAAGAATGGGTAACATGTCTTTCTAGCCCCATAACCAGTGCTTGTAGCCCATTATTGTGTCTAAGAGGTGTGATTTGAATTTTCATTATTGTTTTTTTCTCTCTCTCTCTTTCTTCTTTTTTTTTGTTTTAAATGGAAATCACACCATGAAAAGATAGAGCTTCCTTTTTATTAGTTGATGGAGGAGTGATGATATGTTCCAAGAGGAGTCATAAACCACACAAAGGAAGACAAAAAGAAAATCCACAAGTTCCCTTGAGGTCATACCCTTTGCCATTTCCACTTGGTCATTCCCTCTTTCTTCAAGGTACAATGATCATTGATTAATTTTAGTTTCACAAATGAAGAACTAAATTATTTCCATGAAAAATACCTTTTATTCAAAGAACTGAAGGGATGGATGAGGTGGTCTCACTGCTTTACACAATTACTTATCCAATCATCTTGATAGTATAGCACAAAAACCCAACACATAGCATTAAATTTTGCATCATGACTTGGTAATATTATTAACAAAAACATAAAATACATTCATAAAACATAAAGAGAATGACTCAAGAAAAGAGAAAAATATAAAAGAAAGAAAAATATTAAGAAATGAAAAACATACGAAGAATTAGAAAATTATTGAAGAAATATGAAAATGATAAAAAATTATAAAACAAAAAATATGAAAAATACTTATTAGTGCTTGAACCAAGATGGAGCATCTTCCCCATGACTACTCTTATGGCCATACATTCAAGATATGGACTACACAATCCCCTAGTTATACACCACTGGTTTCCCATTTGTTACCATTACTAATTTAATTAATTATGTGGTAGCACATCTAACATTCATGATAGTCTTGTTTGGATCATTTGAAGATGTACCTTCATTTGGACTTGAAGGTAATTTCCATTTTGGGGGATCTAGATGTGTTTGCTTCTTCTTCTTGATTTTCTATTTTAATTCCTAAGTCTTCATGTTTAATATCCTTTTCCAGTGTATAATCAGAGTGTAAGATATCTATGTCTAAGTCCTCTTTTTAGTCTATTTTCTTAAGTCTAGAACTAATAAGTGGATAAGTTGCCTCCATGCACCTTTGAAACAATTTTATATTTTCATTTTCAAGCCATTGGGTGTCTTCTAGTTTAGTGACTACTACGTAGATTGATTTTTGCTCACACACTTCCTCCTAAACTTTATGCTGGGTTAGTATAGGGGTTGTGCTAATATTTCAAACTTTTGACCCACAACTACACCCTTTATCATGATTAGTTATGCATGGATTCTTCTTTTATCTCTCCACAGTGCTAGATTCATCATTTCTATTATGTGTTGGAGTAATAATGTATGTTGGCCTTTGCATAGGATTAGAGGACATTGGTTGTGAAAGGAAGGATGTTGCACTTGATTGGCATTGTGCTAGTTTGGATGAGTTAGTAGGTCCATGAGTGTTGTGCTTATGCATGGGAACCATCCTAAAGAAAGGATGTTTCTAAGATTATGGTGGAGATCTATTGGCACTATCATTTCTATGTATGTTCGCAGCACAAGTGGCATTCTCTCATTAATGTCATGGTGCTGAACCTTCCTATGTTATTGATGGTGACATATGGTGGAGGGAAGTATGAGAATATTGAGAATATGATGAAGAATGAGAGGTGTGAGGTGGTGACCCTTTAGAAGATGTCGCAGGTTAATGATATTTGGGAGAGTCGTAGTAGAAATTTGAGGTAGAGGAGGTAGAACCAGTCAGAGAAATAGGTTGTTAAACATAATACCTATATGAGTTCGGCTGGTAGTAAGGGTAGGGCTGG
Organism: Gnetum montanum; assembly: GCA_015680685.1. NCBI lineage: Eukaryota > Viridiplantae > Streptophyta > Gnetopsida > Gnetales > Gnetaceae > Gnetum > Gnetum montanum. Next base: position 116,475 of record MNCI01005170.1, on the reverse strand, counting down.
TTTGGTGGTGGCTTCCCCCACAACTATGGGTTTTGCCACTTTGCTTTATGATAGTGTTGAGGCTAGTAATAAGTCCTCTTAGGATAATACGATTGGCTATGGAACTATCTATAATTATCATGTGGAAATGGAAATTTCCTAGGCATATGCTTTTGTATGAAGTTGGGATTTAATGCAAAATCCCAATACTCATGTGGATGTGACATGGATGGGAAATGACCCTTTGGATGGTCATATATGTAAATGTCACATCCATCATCTTCATCTGTGTTTGAGTCTATAGCTTCGCTTTCTTCAGCTGTGTTGCTTATTTGCCAATAAGTGTTCCTAGCTATTTCTTGGTTCTACTTCCTCTATTTATTGTGATCACTTGGTTCATTTTGTGTTACCTTATCCTTTATAGTTTCTATGAAAGTTGTAGCTTTTCATTTATCCACTCTAACATCCTATCTAGCCTTGCCTAGAGTTCATTAAGATATTGTTGTAGTAGCAAGGTTTGTTGGGAAACCACCTCATCAAGAGTTGCCTCTTTTTCCTCATCATAGATATGGATCCTTTTCCTTTAAATATTTGGACCCTAGTTATTTTCCTATACATTCTCTTGTTTACATAGCTCTCCTTCTTTTGCCACCTACCCGATTAGCCTTTGTATCTTATGGGCTTTTAATTTGTATAATCAACCTTGAGCATACATCCCAAGGGTCTCCCTTGTTTCATTATGAAGCCCATCTATGATGTGGAAAAGTTGCTCTTTTTGAGAGAAATCATAGCCAAGAAATCTATGTAGTAGTGAATAGTATATATCCAAGGCCACATCCAAGGGTTCATGATTTTCTTGCTTCCACCATTGGATTTGTTTTCTTAGGTTGGACACTCTTGCATAGGTCTGATATTTTTCATTGAAAATTTCTACCATTGTGGACCATCAGTGGATGGAACTTGGTTCCAACGACCTATACCAACTTTTAGCTTCATCTATTAGTGTCCTAGGGAAGAGCTTAAGCTTTTGCCACTTATTTTCAATAATTTGCAAGGTGCAAGAATCATGGAAGGCTTGTAAGTCATGTTGTGGATTAGAATCATAGCCTCCCACAAATTTAGGGATATTATTCATATCAAGCCTTTTTATGCAACTTTCCCTGTGATGCCTATGGGGTATCTTAACTACCTCTGTGATCTGCATAAGGCTCATGGTGGCCAATAAGGGTTCATTATCATCAAACATGTCATGGTAAAAATTTCTATTTCTATCTGTTTGATTGTGACAATTTTTTCTATGCTTATTTTGATGTCTTTGACTTTTTCCTTGGTTTTGATTTTGATTTCTATTTTTACTTTGATCCCATAGTGGAGCTTTGTCTCTATACCTACATTCATCTTTTTCAAAACTAGATGTTGAAGAGGAAGAAAGAAGAGAAACTAGGAGGATTGCCATGGCTTTTATGGTACTCCCCATAGTCCCTTGATTTATCCTTTTTAGGTTTTGAGGAGGTCCTAAGCCTTGAGGCCTCCCCTACTCTAGGACTTACTTCATGTCCTCTAGGATAGTTTGCTATCAAGATGGTCATGAACATATGAAACCCTTGCATGAGGTTGGTCACTCCAATTTTCTTCAACATATATCTCATTAGTTCTCAAATGAATGTTCTCTCCACACAATGCATTATCGCTTCCTTGTGAAAGAGACATTTTTGTTAGTTAATGATGTGTGTGACTTAATATTTTCTAAAACACAAATTGTTAATGTGTTTACAACAATCATGTATGATATAAATAATCTAGATAACTAGCACCATCCTTGGAAATGACACCAATGATGAGTGACAAGGTACCCCCTACACCCATTGATGAGCAACTAGGTATCCCTACGCCCAACCATTGGCGATGGTTAAGTGAGATTGAGGCAACTAATTTTTATGGCTTTTTACTTTATATTTTGGCATCTAATTAAGGTATGGAAAGTAAGGAATGCAATATTATATAATCTATAATTATCCTAATCTATGTCCTGACTCATCCTAGCATAAGTATCTGATCCCATCTTCCATGCATGTCCTAAGCATCACCTAACCGCTACTGGGCTACCAGACGTTAAGCATTGCTAGGTTACCAAGCGTTGGGTTTCACGTTTGAGATGATCGTACGTATGGCTTCTATGAACTATAAGAGAGCAAGATCGATTTCAATAATAATAACATAAACTAAAATGAATGATTAAAGTACATAAATATTAAACTATAAATGCATAGAAATGGCTAAGTCCAATTGCTGCAAGGAATGCCTATGAAAAGCTCATCTTTATTGTCGTTCACGCCAATGGGCTTAGGTACATCAGTGCTTGAATAAAGAGTCAGACACCTTTCTTACACCTACTGCAGGCACTTGGAAAATATTCTAACTCTCACAGAAATGAACTGCAAGAGCTTTTCTACAATTGAAAAAAAGGTACCTAAGAGTGGCGAGAGGCCACTTATTTATAGGCCGAAATAGGTGCCACATAAACAAGGCCACGTCAATGCATGGAAGAATGCATCGATGGGGCCATGTCGATGGGCCCATGTCTACACGACCATGTATACAGGGTCTCGTATATGTGGCCTAGTAGATGTAGCAACCATCAAATACTTCATCATACCCCCACGACTAAGTAAAAACTCATCCTCAAGTTCCTCTTAAAATTTGGAAGGTATGGACTTTTATTTACAACACACATGATTTTACACACATACATACATGACACACCAAGTTCCTGAGTATACAGAGAAGGAAAAATTACAAAAATGATGGTGTTCAGAGTCAAAATTGAACACCTTTCCAGTCCTGGATTCCCTGCTATGTAGAAAGATGCAAAAATAGCCAGAGAAGATCACACCATCCCTGGTGGCGGTGGTTCCGATGGCCCTTCACTAGCCTTTGGCCCATGTGGTGGTGGTGGCATGACCGATGGCTACCGTACAGCAGCTGCAATTTGTAGAGGCAATTGGAAAGCCTCCAAAAGGGCCCTCATTTTTTCCTCTTTACTTATAGGATCATTCACTGTCTGGGCAGCTTCACCAATGTGTGCTGGAACTGGAACCTCCCAAGGGCATTTCAGTTCTAGGAAGAGTTCTTTCAAGTTTATGAACCAGGCTACGAATTATTTTTGTTAGATGTTGAATGCTCGAATTGATGTCTGCAGCTGCTGGTAGTCAGTCATTCGATAGGCCAAGCTCTCCACGACCACATGTTATCCTTCAAAACTCATGTAGAGAACCTCGAGTTTCACATTTGCTATTTCCAATTTATGCTTTGTCACTTTTTGCACTTGGAACTCACCCTCGTATAAAGAATACAAGGTAGCCACTTGCTTCTCCAAATTAGACCATGGTCTCCCAGCTATGAGCATGGCCAAGTTTGCATAGCGAAGGTTGGCAAGCTTCATATATTCTATCATTTCTTCAATCTGCAGCTCCTTGAGGTGGATTTCAACTTGATTGTAGGCATTCAACCCATCAAAGATAGGTTGCCATACCTCGCCTCCTTCTTGGAGCTACTGGACCGCTTGGTTCAGCTTGGCCTTTGTGACTTGAATTTGCTTCTCATTTACTTCCTTTTGTAGTCCCACTTGGTCCCTATAATGATTCTTGACTTTTTCAAATTTCAAGGCCTCATTCTTCCAAGCAGCGAGTTCGATGTCAGATTTCTGTCGCAAGGTTCGAACCTCCTCCATGGACAGATTTCAATTTTTAGCAGCCAACCTTCTTACATCAACATTCACCCTGGCTAGCTCTTCCTACTGTTGGTGAATAAAATTTTTCATGTGCTCATTTTTAGCACCAACATTACATAGGTGAGGGACCTCTGCAATCAACCTGATGTTCTCTTAGCGAACCTTTGTCAAGTCCTTGTCTAAATGATATGTCTAAGCATCTACCAAGGCCTTATCAAAGATCATCAACTCTTGCTCATCCTCAACTATTTGAAGTTTAACCTAAAGCTATTGAAAAGCTTCATCTTTGGTGAGCTCATAGTTGAGGAGAGCTAGATCAGCAAGTTGGGCTCTTAACTAGGCGACTTTCGTTGCCAAGCATTGACAAGTGGCTTGAGCAACTTCAAGTTTCCCTTCCAAAATGGGGCTCTTACCCCTTGCCGAAAGCAGCTCTGACTGGGTTGTAGTTATGTTATCTGGAAGGTCAAGGACATCCGGAAGCAATTGACCAGTTGCCACCAGTCAGTCCAATAGTTCTTTTTGTTGTCCTGCATCAATCCTACTATGTGAAGTTCCAGTAGATGCCTGTACATCTTGAAGTCCATGTACATCTGGTACAAGCACCGCTGGTGCATTGAGAACCGTAGCAATTGTATCAGCAACCACTTTGGCCACAATCTCCTATCCCTGGTTCTGCATCACCAGAACTATCACCCCTTCACCGTCCTCCAAGCGTACCGAGAAGGTCACAGCATTCCTTCAAATTTTAAGAAATAGCTGTTGGGTTGATACTGTTACCTCTCGGATGCTAGGATCTGTTCTTGCTGGCACTTGTGTTCGGGCGGTGGAGAACATCGGCCCTACTCTTTCTAAAAAATTGACTAATCGAGCCACTTGCTCCAAGTGGCTCATTGTAGGGCGATAAACCAAAGGGTCTTCCCCTCCACCAGTCCTTCTAGATTGCTCTTCCTGGCTCAACAGTGATTATTGGATTTCGCGGATGTGTTCTACGATAGTTTGTGAACCTGACCTTTTTGTTTGTGTAGGTGGTGAAGGTGGTTGCTGCTCTTCCTCCATCTATGTAGTGGTAGGAGTCCTATCTTTCATCATTTCACGCCATGAGGCAATTGGGGTGTGTCGGAGTGTATCATTGGCATAGCGTGCCATCCCTACCCATTTGCACAATTTTTTGATTAGGCAGGGAAAGGGGAGAGCTCGCCTTCCATGTTCACTTTCGACGAACCTCTTTTCAATTTCCAAGAATATAAACTGTGGAAGACTCATTGGAAACTTTCCACTCAAGGTGACACAGGCATGACCAAAGAAGGCCTTGATTTTACTAGGTCTTACTATTGGGTTTAGATGGTAAGATATGATCTTTGAATACACCCTCTTTGTAGTGGTTAGGATGCTGAACTCCTTGCGATCTATCCCATAGCACCATCAGATTCACTTCCCTTTTACCTCAGGGTCTACTTATTTTGGAATCTCTGCCACATCTGCTCTAGTCTCTGGTAACCCCAGAGCTTGCGCTATAGCCTCTATAGAGTAAGAGGCATAAATGACCTTAATCCTTACTCTGGACCCTGGTTGCCAATTTGTCCAGAAAAGATAGGTTTCTCTTAGGTACCATTCACCACTAGTTATGATGATCGGCCACATAGGAGAAGTTTGCAACTGAAGTCTCACATCTTCTGGTGCATTTTTGAGAAATGGTCCAAAGTTTAGCTCTTGTAGGTTCTTGTGGCTTAATAGCATCAAGATAGGCTTGGGTTAGGGTGACCTCAAGCCGTGATGCTATCCTCGAAGTTTCATCTCCTTGCGATTGCTCGCTGGGCATCTCCTCTTCGGGAATCTAATAGAAAGATTCCACATTAGGTCCTTTGTAGAGGGAGCCAATTGCATGAGAGCCCTCCATGTTCTCTGGTTGCTACACACCTCGTCCCCTTCCCATTTGTGGATGCTTGTTCCTAGGTGGGATGATCCTTCGCCCCTTGGATGCCTTGGTTTGGGTCCCATATGCAATCAAACATAACCACCCATTAGACTATGCATAAGTAGCTCAAGATGGTCCTTACACACCTTCTCAATTCAACTAAGTTATGTTGTTGGCACGGGCATCCCATTAAGTCCCT